>WBMY01000903.1:114329-225978 GCA_013397315.1 Donacobius atricapilla
GGGGGGGGGCTGCGGAAATGTTTTCTATAAACTGCTATTCAAACCTTTCTGTTCAGGAGAGCTGAAAATGTAAGTATATTTTCAATTTGGGATAGATTAATTTGACATCTAAACAGTTAATCTGTTGCCTATTTGCTAGAGTACTGCAGTGTCCTAGGTTACAATGTAAAATATGCCCAAGATATGTATTCTATCACCATCTTCATGAGCTGTTGAAACCAGGTGGGGCAGTGTTTCCCTTGTCCCCACCCTCTGGACTATGTTCTGGTAATGGGCCCATTCATGCTGTGCTGTATGACTCATGGGTAACTCCCATCCGGGAGTTATCTCTGTTTAATGGGCAATCAAGGACCCATTGCATGACTCATAAAATTACATCATTCCATTGTGAGATGCTCCGCCCATGGGGAGGAGCCAAGCATTCCCACCTGGATGTAATCTGGGATAGCACAGGGAGCCCTTACCCACTGAAGTCCCAGAGGACAAGAGCTACCAGACCTTTCTACGGGATCACTGCTTCAACAAGACCACTTCATCTGAACTGCTGCCACCACCCTAACTAACAGGGTGCTACGTTGTATTATTGCATTTATTTTACTTTACTTTTTTTTTTTTCCTTCCCATTAAGTTATATTTCTGACTTGTCTCTCACTGGTTTTGCTTTCAAACCAGCACATGCAGCTAATTATTTCTTTCACTGCTTAAGAGAAAGCACACATTTGTTTAAAATGTGTTTGCGAATTAATTATTTGTGTTGAATGAACAATGCACATTATCCCTTGGAATATTATTTTCATATTTCTAGAAACAATAAAGAATAAAGGAAACCAGGAGGGAAAGCCAGGAAGTATTCTTTGTGTTCCTATATTTACTCCTTAGTCCTCACACTGTCAATAATGTAATGACCAAAGCTTGGAAAAAGAAATCGAAGTAATGTATATGTAGATATATAGATATAGATAGAGATATAGATAGATAGATAGATAGATGTAGATATAGATATAGATATAGATGATATAGATATAGATGATATAGATAGATATAGATATAGATTAGATATAGATATAGATATAGATATAGATAGATATAGATAGATATAGATATAGATATAGATATACACATACACGTATAGTGATGCAGTGATAAAGTTTGAGTTTTCATTGGTAGAGTTAGAGTTATCAACCGTACTGTCACGTGTTTTGCAATACTGAGATGCAAGTTAGATTTTGCTTCAATGTTTTTAATGGAAAGTGATTTTTTATGTAAAGTGCACTAAATATTGCAGAATCCCGTTTCATATAAGACAGCACGAAGTATAATAAATCTAGCAGATTTGGTGCAAATCACTTGATTTGTCTCAGAGGTAATTCAGACAACTGTGCTCTTGTCTTGGTTGTATAGAATTTCTTCACAAAATACATACTAACAAATATGAACTATCAAAGTTCCAAGGAAGCACCATACATGCGAATACATTTTGGAACTTTCATGAAAGATGGAATCCTCAGCTGTTATGCTCTTAAGTGTTTGCAATGATTTTTAATTTGTAACAAAATACATGGTTTGCAGATACGTTGGCTGATACAGCTTTGTTGTGTTAGTGTGTTTATGCTAGTCCTATATTCTTGCAATTAATTCCTCCTTCTAAAAGAATTTCTGGTTCTTTCTGCTATAAAGAGTGAATAAAATGGTTTGTGTCACAAGATGAGGAAAGTAAATACTCCAGAATTCTTTTCAACAAAGTATAAGAAGTCAGTATTGGTTAACTGTTCACATTAAGAGATTTGTCACTAATAGCTTATGTAAGTTTATGGTAGATTTACTTAGTACATATAAAGTAGGTTATGTCACATTTGTGATGTTTAATATTGAACATGAATTGAAGCAACAAATGTAGGCAACAAGAGTTTTTATAAGAAAGTAATTTCTGGTAATTAATCTGAGATTACAGTTTTCATGACAAATTGGAGGGTCTTTCAGTCGTCTTTGGACAACGGAGAGTTAAAAATAGGCACATGTTTTTGTGTTTTTAAAAAAATTCTGTGTACATCTCAGGGTGACAGATATGCTTATATTCTGCAAAAAAATGTGCTTCTGAGTGACAGGAGCCTTGAAATGTTGTTTATGTGTTTAGCTCTGAATATCAAGGACATGATTTAGTAGGAAGCCATCATGTTAACACCATTAATAGCATTTCACCGACATTTATAATCCAATACTGAATAAGACCATTTGCCTCTTAAGCAGACTGTACAGAGTTTCCACATTTGAGTTACTAGTTTTTCATATGGTATCAGAAGTTTAAATTTTCATATTAAAATAGTCACTCCCTAGTAAAGAAATACTTTAATTGATGAGTTCCATATTGTAAACATGAAAGCATATACTTTGTTGTTGTTGTCATTGCTAGAAATTCTGCTTGCTTTTTCTATTATTAAAATGAATGTCAACACAGAGGAAAGTATGTTCCTGCTGTCACAGGGTGTATGCTTAGACTACATCTGAACATTGTTTTTCAGGGAGAAGTGTTCGATGATTTGATCACCTGTCAGACACATCTCTGTGAAATGTCTTGCAGAGCCTTCAGTTCTCTTTCTCTTACCATCTGTATAGCAAAGAACAAAGGCTCTTTTCCTATGTTGGCATAGAAAAAAAATCACAAGCATCCATTTGGGGCTTTTGTTGTCCAGGTGGAATTCTTGTTTCTTCCACAAAAACATAGAAAATCAGTATCACAATGTTTTTGTCCTGTGTGTTTTCAAGCTAATATCTAATAATGCATTTCTATTAACTGTCACACATCTTTTTTTTTTTTCTTCAGAGGTTCCAGAATTATTTCACAGACATATCACACAATAACATATAATGCATGTTTCTATAATGTAATGTTATACATTATATCACTAAAGATGAAATATTCCAATAGTTCTTTAAGTAGTGATTACTAGTTGAATTCTTTCAGCAGAATAGGCTTTTTCCTTTTACAATTAACAATGACATCTATTCTTGCTGGATCAAGACATAATATCCTACTGTTTATTGTCCTGATGCTCTGTGCATCTGTATCATGTTGCAGCTTGTTCAACTTCCTGGCTAGAAGAACATACTTTAACTATATCCTCTTATAGTTTACACAGATGTCTCATATACTCTATATCAAGATAAAAAAAAAAAAGGTTTATGCCAATGCAGCAAAAATTCTCTGGGGCTGTAAGATTCTACACTTGTGCTTATAGTACTAAAGGCTGTCTTGTTACTTTGTTAATATTAATCATAGAAGAATTTTAATTTTGCTTCAAATCAATTGCAAAAGAGATGTAGATCCTAACCAGAAGATTATCTAAGTCAGTGGGTAAACCATAACAAGTTTTTTTTGCTGAAATTCCTTTATACAATGCATGACTTAATAACATTCTGAAGATATTAGTGACTGCTACATAGGCAAGACCACTTGACCATCAGGGGCTTTTACAACAGACAATGTCTCTTTTTCAGAATTTTCAGTAGTCTGTACAGGGTAAGTTGATGCTGCCAAATGTTGAGGGTAAACAAAACTGGAGCAAGATATGGAGACATTTTCTTTTACTTTTTTGGGGGGGAAAAAGGAAATGCAACGTCTGGGAGACATCAGAGACTCCAGGATTAGGGTGAAAGAGAGAGTTCCTAGAGCACTAGTCATGTTATGTTTATTAGCCTTTGTTGCGTTAGCCGTAGACACATCGATGTTTAGAGATCTTTCTGTGGAATTCTCTCTGTTTTTAACAAGGGATGTTACACCAAATTCCAGAAACCTACATTTTCTGAATAGAGAACCCATCAGGATTTTCAAATATAAAATCAACATCCCAACAGACTTCTCTTTATTTTAATAGACTTATTAAAAATTTAAAACAGGTGAAAATAGTTTCAATGAAATAAATAAATAAGGCAAATCTGTATGCTTGTCAGAAACTCCATATTAAGAATTAAGAGAAGGTAGACAGGTTTCTGACATAACTGTCCTTTTTTATAGTTAAAGGTAAAGTTATTTTTTTATGTTTGATATTCTTTTCAAGTTTACCTGATGAAACCACAAACTAAAAAATGTTGCCAGATAACTTACACTGATAATAACCATAACCTTTAATCACAGTTAAAAAGAATGATACAGTGCTGTTTTGTTGGGGTTTTTTTAATAGTGAGCTTGCAAGAAGAGGCAAGTTATCATGCTTCAAGTAATTTTAAACATTGATTTGACTGTGAAATACAATAGTAGAGTGCACTTTGAAAACTGGTCACTAGCAGTGCACTGTCAGCAGGCCTAGACAGTAATCCCTGAGTGTTGCAAGACTGCTGCCATTAATAACTGAGCTTGTTAGTTGAAAGCTGGCAAAGACTCGAGTGTTTAAGAGGATTACTGCTATAAATCATATTAATTTTTTTTAAACATTCAAGGTCTTATTCATTAAGGGCTTTTGCAACAGAAACAGCTACACAAGGATATGATTCTGTTTTGATAAATGACTAGGACTTTGATTTTGCAAATACTTGCGGTGAGCCCTTTGAGGAGTACTTAAAGGAATCAGTTATTCAGTTTCTGTATATGAGGTCCATTTTCTTTGTAGGAAGTAAACACACAAGTCAGCCATCCTCAAGCAATGAGGAAAAGATGGATTGAGATCCCATAGGTTAGAAATCTTGGCAAGAGGCATGTTTCAAGCGCTGTGCTTGTGAGGTACTTGTATATGTAATTCTATTTTAGGCAGTGTACTTTCATCCATAGCAGCAGCATTATTTTAGATCTGGTCTTAATAGAATGAAACCATGAGGAGTCAGAAAGATGATCAAAGGGCTGGAGAATCTGCCCTATGATGAAATGATGAAGAAGGATAGGATCATGAAATGGTTTGGGTTGCAAGGGCCTTAGAGATTATCTAGTTCCACTTCCCTACCATGGGCAGGGGCAGCTTTCACTAGACAAGGTTGACATGTCTGTACCTTCTCTGGGCAACCTGTTCAAGTGCCTCACCATCATAGTGAAGAATTTCTTCCTAATATCGAATCTGAATCTGTCATTTTTTAGTTTAAAGACAGTAATTTTATTTTCTCTCCAGATAAGGCACTGTATTGCAGTACAAAAAAGGTTAGCTACAAAGAAGATGGAGGCTGTGTCTTCACAAGGAACCACATGGAAAAGACTAGGAAGTACAGATAAAACTTGCATTGAGAGAGGTTTAACTTCAGTTCAAGAAGGAATTTTTTGCAATGAAAACCATCAATCAGGAACATGGTAAATACACCATCCCTGGCGGTTTTCAAAGTACAATTAAACAGTTTGCTTACAACTATCTTCTAGGGGTTTTTTTCCCTATAAAAGATCAGATCACATAATCAGGAGTAGGTTTTGATCTTTGAATTTCTTAACCCTTGTGTTATGATCATTTTTTGGTGTGTGTTTTTCAAGTTGAGAAGAAAATATTTTATGATGTTCCTATATTCAATGTATTTCTATAGACTGAATGGCATGTAGAGTACTAGAATCTGTGTCTTAACTACTCCCAGCAAGTGCTTAACAATGAACTATTGAAGTTCTGTGATCTCCTGAGAAGAGTATAAGTGGATTTTTCTGCAGGTACCTTGTTCATCCAAGACAGATGACCAGCGGATAGTGACATCTAATTGCTTGGCTTGACCATTTCTATACTGCATGTCAGCAAGACAAATGGAGGATATTGTAATCTGGAAATGAATTAAATATGAAATGAAGAAGAAATGAAACGTAATAGATAAATGAGGCCTAACAGAAGAAGTTCTGAATTTTATTCTGCCTTAAGTGTGAATTTCAGTCTTTAATTTTCAGGGCTTCTGTATTCGAGAAGATACTTTATCCTATATTTTGTCTGTACATTCCTTATGTCTAAGACCATATCTAAATCAACTGGAAAGAATGTTTTCTTTAAAAAAACACAAACCCCATGAAATCCCGGAAAAACTTCCAAAATATATGCATGCACATTCACATAAGCATGCTCAACTGTCATTTGGTAATAATGTAAAACAACAATATATTTAGATTTTTTAGTCAGTTGTTTCCCAGGAAGAAATTGCTGCTCAGGTGTACTAGAAGCCGTGCTAAGAGAAAACTTTTCTTACTTTCTAGCTTTTCCTGTTGGTGTTACCTGCTGCTAATCTGTAAGAACATCAGAAATGAAAGTACATCAGCATCTGCATCATGTACTCTTCATTCATCTTCAGAAGGGTGTTGATCCTTCTTGCCAGGGCACCAAACTTATCTATCACTATGTATTTTTCTTTCCCAATCTTCTGTTTTCTGCTCCAGGAATACAATATCAGGAAATGAAACACTGATGTTACGTTATGAATCAGCTGAAGAAACAGTAAAGTTGTAAGATTGGCAGCATTTTAAAGTCTTGTCTTCCAGCTTTATGGGTGTTTTCTGACAAAGTAATCATAAGAATTTATAACAGACCTGTGTGTGACCATCTAAATGCTACAAGGAAGAGATATTCCATAAATTTTCCTCATAATTTAACATCTTGAACCTGTTAAAAAGAAAAAAAAAAGTAGAAATGCCTAATTATTTATGTCAACTCAACAAATCAACAGAAGAACTTGAATATTTTTTATATATGGATTAGATCTACTTTTGATGGTAGTTTCAATGAGACATTTGTGCCTATATTTTTGCAGAAAATTTGGGACTAAACATGAAAGAATGTCTGAAGATACACTGTAATGTTCCTATATTTGATAAATGAAATGGAAAGAGAAATCTTCCAATTTATTCCTTAGCACAATAGCTTTGCAACTACAAGCAATGTAAGAGAGATTTTATCTTAAAATATATTATTTAATATGGATTTATATACATTTATGTATTGTAGTTGTGTTTGACATAATGAATATTGAATTTAAATTTCTTCCATATTTTACTGAATGTTTCAGTCCATATATCAGTCAGTAATAATAGAGATAAAATAATGTTTTGTTACCTGGGTCTGGAAAAATGCTAAAATGACACTTCAAAAATAGATCTAATAAAAACCATAAATGTGAATTTGCTTAAAATTCTTCTGAAACATTAATTGACTTTCCTCAATATGACTTCACAGGATTTCATTCATGAATTCCAGGTAATGAGAGCTCAGCTTCTGGAGTTATCTTAAAGACTTGGGGCAGATTGGTGAGTCTTTAATATGTAAAGTCATTCTAATTCTATATAAATTCAATTCTTGAGTAAATAAAATGTACAGAACAAAATGTCTAAGACCTAAGAATCATTTTCAGAATTGGCAATGACTTAAAAAATGCTGTAACTGGAATATCATTATGGACTTTGAAGTCTCATTTACCTCATTAACTCACTGAGGAAGAAGAAGAAAATATATGCTCAATTTGGCAAAAAAAAAAAATTAACAAGATGAAAATTTAAAATGATATGCAGTGCCAGTGTTAATTTTTTTTTTATGATTTCTTTCTCTACTACACTTCAATATCTGATATTTTTATAATAGGCAGAATTTTCAGGTCAATCATCATGACAAATCTGAGTGAATATTGCTCACAAAAGTTTCTGCTACTTTTAAGACACTGAAATGCTCACTGAACATCTAATCTTTTTTTTCTAAAGATTCTTCAAATCAATCTTCATTCATAGCTTTGTGATAGAAAGGTTCATAAAGCCTGTTTTTTTCACCTGCAAAAATCAAATCTATCACAGTATATTTATAAGTTTATTTTGATACATATTGTAAATGCAACTGGGTATTTTCTCCAAAAATCTAATTTCAAAACTGATCAATATCTCAATTTAAAATAATTTTATATTCAACTGGAGCCAAAAAGAAGTGTGAACAATGTGAATAGAGAGAGACACTGTGCATTAATAATGGGATCTTTCACTCCTTTGATGGAGATCAAAACTGATTAAAGCAAAGGTTGAATAAGACATACAACTGCAATCAAATTTCATCTAAAATGTTAAATTTTACTTTTTGTAATGACAGAAATAATATTTTGATGTGATTATCTCCCCTTCCTACACTGGTACAGGAGTATGTCTTCTTTTACTAGAGTGGAACCATATTCATTGAAAATCCATTCCCAAAGAAAACGTAAAGAAGTATCCTGAGAAAATTTAAATTACGGAGAACCAGACTAATATGAGGGTGTAAATTCTTGCTTTCATGAAATGATTTCAGAGTAATTAGAAAGAATCAAGGGGAGAATCTAGAAGACACCGTTTGTTATTTGAACTACATAATTTTTTGATTTTTGCTTAAATTCTTTGTTGAAATACTCCTCTTTGGGTGTGTAGTCAAGACTTTATGCAATGCTAGTTCATATTTTAGGGGTTACTGGGTGACATTGTTCACATGCATTTTTATGAGTGTACACATTTTCTTCTTTCTGCAATGTAGAGTAAACAAAACAGAACAAAAAAAAAAGTATTCTTAAATTAATTTTCATCGTTGCTTTTCATGAGCCAGTCTCTACACAAAACTGTTGAACCATAGGAAAAATATTTAAAAGCTATTTTCTTAGACAATACCATATATCTACAGACTGACTAGAAAACTGCTAACTATTTCAGGTAGAACACAGGTGTCTTTTACTACATAAACTGCCTCTCAAGAAACAGAAAAATGAGTTGTAAAAGAGACTTCTCATTGTAAGTTTCACATGATTACTATGGTTAGGGAAGCTCCTTTATTCTGCATATATGTGTCCAGTACACGAGCCTTGACTTTTTAGGCAAGTTTTAGAATTCATTGGTACATATGCATGCACATAGTGCAAGACCCTTTAGCTTTATTACACATTTTCAAAAGACACAAAAAACCCAAAAAGCAGGACAGTAGATTTTGTCATATATGTTCAAGGAATACTGACTGCATTTTACACGTGCATGAGATCAGGAACCTACTACGTGATGGTTACCAGCAATTGGTAAACTTACCAACTTGTTGGTATGTTACACCTTTATACATAAAAATGATCAGTATATATTTTTAAGTCTGTATAAATAAAACTTAATGAAATACTAAGTATGCTCAGGATATTTCAGAATATATATATGTTGTAATTTCCATTTAGAAAAGAATAATTAATAATATAGGATTAATATATCACTGATATAGCATAGAATTAAAAAGTGCTTAAAGTGCAATGAAGTTGTGTGTTTAATTTTTACTTCAACATAAAGATAAATACTGTTTACAACTGGGAGAAAAAACATCCCAAAGCCTTCTCAGATCTTTAATGCTCATAAATAGGTGGGACCTTGAATTAACATGTTCTTTGACAGGAAGCACTTTTATCAGCAATTTCCCCTAACGATGAGTCTGAAACAAAAGTCATTAAAGGCTTTTTTGTCCTTTCTTTTCCTATTTTTCCATTAATTTAAATTGGCTGGCTGCCAAGGTGTAGAATCAGCATGCTAAAATCCAGCAGGACAGGAAGATGAATTAAACAATGCACAATTTAAACAGACCCACTGTGCTGAATCAGTTCTGACTCATAAGGAATAGTACTGAGTCACCAGAATCAGTGTGTTATATGGTTGGAAGTTTCTAATTTTGAATATTGGCAAAATTCAACCAGAGTTGGAAACATGGCAAGAACAAAGGGCTACATAATGCAGCTGCAAGTCAAAAAGATTAATATATACTGATATAAATTGAGAAAATCTAACAATCAAGAGAAGAGGGAAACATTTAGAACTTCAGAGTGGTTTGAAAGAGCTGATATCTGAAAACTAAATCTTCAAGGATGTGACTAATTTCTTGTACTACACATAGGAAAAATTATTTGGTAATTATTTTCTAATTTCAGAATAAACCAGTGAACTTCAGTGTTTCTTCTTCAGTTTTCTGTTCAGTATGTTTTTAGGACTGCTGTATGTTTTTTGGACTGAGGGGCCTACTTCCCAAAGGTCTGCATGCACAGATGTTCTTTCTCTCGTGCATGCACACACTCATAAAAACAGGTCATCCATAGTGTCCATGGAATCACAGAATCACAGAATTAATCAGGTTGGAAAAGACCTCTGTGATCACCAAGTCTAACCTGTGACCACACACCACCATATAAAATAGACCATGGCACATCTGGGTGCCACATCTGGTCTTTCCTTAAATACTTCCAGCGACTGCAACTCCACCACCCTCCTGGGTAGCCCATTCCAATGCCCAATTACCCTCTTTGTGAAGAAATTCTACCTAATGTCCAACCTACAAATCCCTGGCACAGTTTAAGACTGTGTCTTGTCCTCTTGTCCTGTCACTGGTGATCTGGGAGCAGAGACCAGTCCCCACCTGGGTACAACTGCCTTTCAGGGAGTTGTTGAGTGTGATAAGATCACCCCTGACTCTCAACTTCTCCAGGCTGAGCAACACCATCTCCCTCCATTGTTCCTCATAGGACATGCTCTATAGAACCTTCAGCAGCTTTGTTGCTTCTCTGAACACTCCAGGACCTCATTGTTCCTCCAGGACTTTCAGTGAGGGTCCCAGAACAGGACTGATGAGGTGTGGCCTCACCAGTGCTGAGTACAGAGGGACAATCACTGCCCTGGTCCTGCTGCCCACACTATTGTTGATACAGGCCTGGATGCCATTGGCCCTCCTGGACACCTGAGCACATGCTGGCTCATGTTTAGCTGGCTGTCAACCAGCACCCCCAGATCCTTTTCTGCTGTGCAGTTTTCCAGACACTCTGTCCCCAGCCTGTAGCCCTGCATGGGGTTGTTGTGGCCAGGCCCCTTACTGTCCAGGTATCTGATGGGTTAGCATTAGTGAAAAAGGAAAAAATCATGCAATTTTCTAATATATTTACACTTCAAAAAGTTCTAGTTAACTATAAGGTAATAGGTCACAATGCTTGCTATCAAAACACTCCCACAGACATCAGAAAATGATTTTGTTCACATTCTTGAGAAACATCTAGGAAATGTATAAAATGAAAAATCTATTGCATAAAGTAGAAACAGATCAGGAAAATGGGACAATATAAAAAAGCAAATTGATTCCTCAGTAAAATTAAACAAAAAATGGATAGTACAGAAAAAAGGGGAAGAAATAGAAAATCAGGAAAATTTTAATTCTAGAACAGGAAAAAAACAACAGGGGCATCTGGTATGATCAAAATAAAATCAACAAGAAGTGACATATGTTTTATGATCCTGGATTGCACAAGATGAATTCATATGAAATGTTTTCCTTTATGATTGACCAGATACTTTGCCCTACAGTGCTTTTGTATTCTTTGCTACTGAAATTTTTCCCTTCCCATTTGTGGGCTTAGAGGGTTGAGTATTTCACATAATTAGTAAGTGTTGTCAATCCACAGCAAAGCAGTGCAGTAGCTGGCTGACTGCCCAGAAGTAGAAAGAGAATAGTAAAATCTTGCAAACAGGACATGAAGAGAAGTTAAACAAGAGACAAATCCTCTATTTTTGGCACATACACAACTTGGCAAACTGGGAAATTACAGATGGAAAGTGAAAAAAAAAAAAGTTATGAAAAACTTAAAGTAAGACATGCAGTTGGATAATTTTGAAAAATTCATCATTTCATCAATCTTTGGATAGCAGGTACAACACATGACATAGAACATACTAATGAAAATGAATCCCTTCAAACTGGAAATTCCTGAGATAAGTAAGCTAAACATATCAGGGAACCCATTACGTTCATAGTAATTCAAACTATTAAAGAGAAACAGGATTCTAGGTTGATGCAGCAGCAGAATAAGAAACAGGGGTATGCCAGCTCAAAGATATAGTTGTAGAAACCTTTTTTTAATAAATCATGTAAAGAAAGGAAAGATTCAGAATTTGATTTAGTTTTTTGTTTTTAAAATACGTTTTTTAACCTGGACATCAGTATAGAGATTGACATTCAAAATAGTATTGAAATTTTGGGGGGAAATAAAGTCTCATTTTCTCTATTTTTGTTGCCTCTTTGAATTTCTCCCTCTTCTGTAAGGTTGTGAACTTTTTCTTTCACTCACTTCTGATAAGAAACTACATTATAGGTCTACAACTTTCTTCTGATTTATCTCCAGATGCAACTGAGCACCACCAGCAGGCTGGGAAGACAATCAGGATAAAACTGAGAGAATTATTGGATAGAGATAAAGAAAAATATGTAAAGCCAAAGTCGTGCACACCAGCAGTGCAAAGAATTAGTTCCTCACTTCCCATGGGCAGCCAGGTGTTCAGCAGTCTCCAGGAAAGCAATGCTGGATGACATGTTATGGTGACTTGAGAAGACAGACACCATCACTCCAAACATCCCCCTCTTCCTCCTTTTCCCTCAAATGTGTATGCTGATCAGGATGTCATATTACATGGACTATCCCTTTGGTCATTTGGGGTCTGCGTCCCAGCTGTGTCCCCTCCCAAATTATTGTGCACCCCCAGCCTCCTTAATGGGGAGAGGTGAGAGGCAGAGGTCTTGACAGTGTGTAAGCACTGCCCACCAATAGCTAAAGCATGGCCCATACTATCCACTGGGAAGAAAAACAACTCTGTCACAGTAAAAACCAGCAGGAGTTTATTTTGCAGATCCCAGAATTATAGAATAGTTAGGGTTGGAGGGGACCTGTGGAGAATCATACTTAAAACTTAGACAGTCTTGCCATTGCCCTTTTTTTTCTGACTATCTAGAGATCTAGGGATAAACGTAAAATGTAACAGCTCTGAAAGGTATTTTCTTAATGCAAAGAGAATGTAGGAGGAAGGCACATTTTAGTAGCCTAATATATACATTCCAAACATAGAAGTATAACAAAGATAAGAGCCAATGTGTTGACAATAAAAGAGTTTTTAGTTCATAACCTGTGATGCCACTGTGAATGTCATCAATAAAGCTGTAATAGCTGAAAGAACTAGATCAAGGATTTTGCAATTTGCTGTACAGGACATGTACAATATGGGAATTTTTTCTCTTATTTTCTCCCCAGGTTATTAACTTTCCAACAAAGATATCATACAAAAGTTACATGTACCTGACCCAACAACACTGTACTTTTATGTTAGGTTATTCAAGGTAGGTCTGCATGCAGGTGACTTATATAAATACACTTGATGTTTAATAGATAAACTTCCCCAAGTGATATATTTTAAAAGATTACAAAATAAAAATCAACAGCAACAACAACAACAACAGAAACAACCAAACAAAAAACCCAACAAACCACAAAAAAACCGAAACACCAATGTGTCTGTGGATGACTGATTATCAATGAATGCATGTTGTCCAGAAGTTAGATTTGTGTGACCTTTTCTGTGCTTGCTTGTAATACAAATGATGTCTGTGTCAGTACTCTGTTTTAATAACCTGAAAAATTTTTGGTACCTATTTTTATGTGTATACAGATTACATCAGGCTATAACACAAATACTGATACAAATAAACTCATTTGATTCAGAAGTTATTCAAAACACCTGACAATTTGTTGAAAAACTCCATCTGTGTCTGAAATTTGTGATTGAATTAAATCGTGCATGTTGTAACTTTACAGTCTCCCATGCTGTGAGATGCATATTATCTGATTGGACAAACAACTAGCTAATATATCACGAGAAGGGCCACTGATATTGTCCCCTAAATTCCTTAATAGCTACTCTAAGTTGTGAAAATAGTTCCTCTTTTTTTTTTTTTTCCTGCTTTTGTCTGTTTGTTTGTTTGTTTTTAATTAAAAAAAAAAAAAAAAAACAAGATTACCAGCAACTTCAGAGAAAGGCATTTCTGAAACACTTGCAGAATCTTGGCATATGTTTTGATTCTACTCTGTCTGGTTACATTAGACTGTGTAATAGGGTGAAGGTTTTACCTACTATCACACTCAGGAGATTAAGCACAATATGGTCCTTCCATATGGTATTTTTGCCTAAAAACCAATGAGATTAGAATGCCTATGCTGAACATCACTCCATATGTTCATCAGAATAGACCATAGGTCTTAATAGAACTAGGGATTTTTTAAAGATTTAAATTAATATCTTTAACAATGCCTCAGAAACATCCCAAGCACTGCCAATAATTCTTATGTTTCATCCTCTCCCTCTTCACAGTTATACTATTATGTCTTATGCTAATAGCTATTTTGTTTGTTTCCAGTCAGAATTTTCCTTTGTTAATATAATTATTTCACTTCTTTACTCTGTTTAGGAAATCTATTTAGGAAAAAATATCTGGTTTGCACTTAAACACACTATACACTTAAAGCAGAAAAAAAAGATTAATTCAAGAGTTCACACTGGGTTTTTTGCAAGGTATTTCAGTGATTAGTAAATTGAATCTAATTTCCTGCCTAGTATTTTTTACATTTAATCTTGATACTGAAGTCACAGGATAACATTGACTTTATCTCTATAATTTATGGAATTAGAGAACAAAGATATGACAGGTTTTGGAAAGGTTGTACTGGGTGTACAACCCCAGTAGTAATATTCACAGTTCTCCCACATAGGAAAATTTCTTCTCATCCTCACAGCCTTGGCTAACTAGAGAATCCTGGAACATGGAAATTATTTTCTTAGCATTTTTGATTGTCCAGCAATTTAAGCAAAAACTCCAACAAACTCCTCTCTTTTCTTCTGTCTTAGATGAAACACAGATATTTTTCCTTTCCAAATGAACTGGAGTGAAACCATATCCTGAAGGTAAGGAGGCTGAAAATCAGGATAGAAAAATGACAATCAAAGAAGACAGTCATATACTTTGCTCAAGAAAGAGAATCTTAACAGAGATTAATCATTGAATAGCTTATATAAGGTTTCAATTCAAGGCAAGTTGCATAATTATATTTTCCAAGTGCTCGGGGTTTTGGTTTTTTGTAGTTTTTTTGTGAAGTAAGTCTATTTTCATGTTGGTCATGATTATTTATTTTTCTTTTGTCTTAGTTGGTCTTTTCTCAGATTGGATATTGAATAGAGTGGTGGCTTCTCTACCATTATGTCTTATTAACCAAATTTGTTTAGGATACAGTTGGTTAATATTCTATCATCTCCTTTGACAAGGAGCATAAATACAAAAGAACACAAGAAGCCACTGCTATTATTAATGATGACGGTCACTCAAAATACCTTTAGATATTTTAAATAAAATATTCAATGGCTCGTCGAAAGAAAAAAAAAATCTAATATTTAATTTGGCTTCTGGTTTTCTGAATTACTATATTGCAGAAGAAAATATCTCCATTCCATTGGTTTAAGGTATTTTTAGTTTAAACTAAAAAGTCTTACCTAAAAAGATATTATTTTACACATCATTGCAACCTTTATAACAACCTAAACTGACTTCTTTTCAATACTGCTTGCAGCTATCATTTAGGAGTAATAATAGAGTGGGTTTAAAAGAGAACATCCCATCATACAGTATCTATCTAGTAATTTTCCTCCTCTCTCTTGTATCTTGAGAAGGATTTGCTTTTTTCAATTGACTGTTTCAACTATGAGAATTCAAACTTAAATTTCTTTTATTCACTGTAGCCTGATGACAGAAAATTGGAGTTATTCATGATTCTGTCCAGCAACATGGTCATTTTATGATATTTTTTTTAGCTCTGATGTGTTTTTAATAGTGATATCAGTACAAAGAGATTGAAAGTAACACAAAATAACAGGGCAGTGGAAGCCAAATGCAAGATCAATATAACAGATTCTCAGAGTATTTAAATAGAAGGCAGTTCTCTGTGTAAATAAAACAAACAAACAAGCAAACTATTGTGACTTCATTTTTGCACACATTTTTAATTATTCTTTTTTTAAAAAAAAGATATAGTATGTCTGTTCCTGCTGTAGCATGATAAAATTATGCCAACTCTTCTTTGAGACAATTTCTATTACTGAAGTAGAATAATCCAGATTAATCAGTGTTATTTATTGCAGTCAAGTTATGCCTAAATTCACACTGATCAAAGTGTAACCATACCAACTGGAGCAAGAAAAAAGTGTGTCAAAGGTATCATATTTTAAAATCACATTCATACTTTTTTAATCACCTCAGTAAATCAGAAAATCCTCCACTTACAAAACACATTTAGAACCTGCTGTTAGGTCTAAAGGTCTAAAGAAAAATTTTATAGTTTGGGCTCAAACAGTGTCACTATTTTGTGGTCTAAATATCATATTTTTGCCACATGATAGGGAGATAGGCATTGGAATTATACCAGTTAAATTTAACAACATGATTTTTTCCTAATGGGCAGAATCATTTTGCCTCCTACCTTGGTTTACAAACCATAACTGTGGATATGATATTTCAGACTTCTAGGACTGAGATTCACAGATTCAGAATCTCAGTTAAAATCTAAAGATTAATATTTTGCTTTAATTCAGCAAAGTGCTTAATCTTTATTTTAGCTTCAGAGGCTTTTTTGAGATCTCATTATCTCTTTCCGTGTATGATTTTAAGCATGTTATCTTAAAAAAATAACAATAAAAATAAAAAATTGGAAAGCTTTGCAAAATAAGGTTTCAGGACATGCTTTTGATCCTAACAGGAAGAATTTTGGGGTTTAACTGCATCTGAACTGTTAAAACTATTTCACCCCTTATGTAAATTATATACCAAAATAAAATATGAGGGTTGTGGTGCAGAGAAGTTCTAGCAATTGAAAAGATAAATTTGGATGTTGTGTACACAAAAGGGCCTTTACTGTTACTTTATGCAAAGAACCTGTCAGCAGTTCAAGAGCTCAAATGCTCCCATAAACCCTGTAAAACCTTGGTCTGTTAAGGAAATGGGGTCAGCAAAACTATTACAAAGAAAACTATCTTACAAAAACCTTCCTAGCTGGAATTAAACTAGTCAAGCTTGTACATGTACACTTTCAAAAAACAAAAAATCTTTTATCTCATCTGATGTGTTTAAGACTAGTGGTCTGTTTAGAACATGCAGTATTTGGATTAACATAAGTGTCATGTCCAGAGTTCATTTTCCTGACAAAACAGCACGGACAAATCAACCGGGTGCATCCAACAGCTTTTAAGACTGTTTGTTCTAAGTGTACGTTCATAAACTGCCCTCAGAATCAGTTCTAGCTGTAGGTATTGGCAACTATATGCTTGCAGGTAGATCCTCTTTGTCTCATCCTTGTCAACATACATGCCTACATACCATACATATAAACAGAGAAGAAGTCTGGATTGATGCGTGCCAGCCCTCTGTTTCTTGTCAATATAGAAGGCACTTTTTAATGGAATCATAAAAAAATAAAGTTGCAGAGGAACTCTGAAGTCATCTAGTCCTACTCCTGCTCAGAGGATGGCAAACTTTGAAGTTAAATTGATCTGCTAAGTGATTTGTCCAGCTGAATTGTGGCGGCCTCTAAGGTCAGGGATTGCACATGTGTGCAACCTGCAACAGTACTTAATCACTCTCATTGAGAAGCTTCTTTTTTTCCCTCATGCTTGAACCTGTGACTGTAGCTTTTTATCCTTCTTTTGAGCCTCTCTGAAAGGACACTGAATCTGTGTGCTATAGTACTGCTTTAGGAAGTGTAAAACTCCAATTAAGATTAGTCTTTGCCTTCCCTTCTGCAGCCTAGACAACCCATCGAACTTAGCCTCTCTTCATGTTGCATACTCCATGACTCCATCTTCTCCATGATTTGCTTCAGTATTTTGACATATCTTTCCTTTTTTTCTCTGTTCATGAAATACCAACTGGAGGGTTTCTGAATGCTTCCTTTTTATGCATTTAGATTCAAAACAGCAGTGAAAAAGGACTTTCAGACTATGAGTACAATCCCGAGGGAGTCATTCCCTCACCCACCCACATACCCTTCTCCCCACCACTGCATGCATGCCCACAGACACACAGAAACATGAACAAATCCATTGGCTTGATTCCAGTCCTTTTCATGGAGTATCACATGCAGAAACTTGACAATTTGTGATCGAGACTGATTTGAGGTGAGGGAAGGAGAGAATATTCATCTGTTTATGCATCCATTTTTCCCTGACAGAGAATGAAGACTAATTTATTCTCAAGTGAAACTCAGTATTTGGATCAATTTGCAGCGGAGTTACTCTCTTTTCTGTGCCAGATTTATTGAGATAATATATTTCAATATTTAAAGTAGGTAGCACTTTGCATCGTATATTTAGTTTGACATATTTATTTGTTGATGTAACTTCTGTATAAAAATATGTAGTTACAAAAGGTTACATTACTGCTGTTATAAGATCTGTTGAGATTCTATGAAGTATATTTTACACTTAGTGCTCAATTAAAAAAAAAAAATTCAGAAAAAAGTTTTAAATAGTAACTACTTATTCCATAACTGGAGATCTAGCAATTTTTCTATTGAGGAATGTTGTCTTGATGACCAAAGAGTCAAATTCCAATCCTGTATATATAAAATGTAAAACAGGATTGCAAAGAGAAAACAAAAGTAAGATTTAAACATCTTTCTGCCTACTCCAGAGAAGCTTTGTTTTGTAGTTTGAGGGTCAAAACCCCAAAAGTTTAGATTTAATCCATTCCTCTGGGACAGAGTAGAAGCTAGGCCTTCTTCCTGGGCTGCTATGCATGGTACTATAGACAGCATTTGCCAAAACCTAAAAAGGTCTTCTGTCATGAAAAGTTCTCATCAGAATGCCTTGGAAACCTTACATCTATGGGCACTTTCTGTTTTCATCACAGTTTCAAATTAATTAGTGAGACAACTTCAAAAGCTTTAATCTAGGCTATGGTATTAAGAAACATGCATTAGACATTTCCTGTTTGCATTGCTATGTTGCTTGTTTAAAGAGTTCTTTTACTTTCATCGAAGGCTGTTGAAGACCTTAATGTACAATATTGACAGAGTAATAAAAATAGCAAATTATGTTTCTGACCATGTGCCAGCTTCATTAAATTTTCAGCCATATCAAAAGCAATATGGAGGACAAAGGAAAAACAACCTTATTTTAAAGGTTGTTTAAATAGGATTGCAACTGAAATATAATGCAAAATAACCAGCATATTCTTTTCACTAAATAATTTCCTTCACAAATTCCTTCCTGAGGCCCATTAATGTTCTGCACTTCCCTTTTCCCGCATGCATGTTAAAATCATGACTGGCAACTTCCTATGAGGTTTTTTTTTTTCCCTAAATGTTTCCATTTCTGAAATAAAGATGGCATTTTCTCTCTCAATTATAGTATTACAAGATCATATGCTTTGGGGTATCAAACATTAATACCTTAGGGTTTTTAATATTGAAGTTGTAGTACATGGCAAAAAAGCATCTGCAAGTATGAATTATTGTATCTAGAGAACATTTTGAAAATATGAGAGCCAGTGAAAAAAAAAATCCACAAAACTTTCAAATGGCACAGCTTGATATAGAATCACATATCAGAACAGGATAACTTTTACAGACAATATTTTGGTTTCATTAAAGATTTCAACGGAGAGATTCCTATACTGATGACGGTAAATATTAAATGAAAAAAAAAAAAATGTTCAGTAGCTATGAAATGCAGGAGAAATGCTAGTGCGGCATTAAAACTTCATCTATAACCTTAGAAATACTGAGTGGACAACTGCCTAAATTATCTAGGAAATAATGCAGAGGAAGACATGAATCCTTCAGGCTTGACTGTCTGTATCATATGGACCTATTTTACTCTTTATGGATTTGTCAGCCTCATATTCCTTCTACTGCACTTAATCTCTCCTTCAAAAATTTAGTAATTTCATTCTTTCAGAACAATGTTTCTTACTCTTGAAACTAATCACATATAATGTTGGAGACCTCGTTGAAACTCTTTAAGGGGCTTCAAAATTTTCAAAAAAGCTTATGGAAATCAGCCATTTTTGACAAAGAGACGAGAATACTCAGTCCTTGGCTCTGGGATGTCCCAACTTTCATTTGATTACATTCATTTGATAAAGAAAAGAACCTGAACAGGTATAGAGTAAAAACATTCCACTAGAAGTTGCTTTCCGGACCCAGCTTTACTGTATGCTTATTGTGTTAAAGGTGGGGGAGGGAACCATTAAGGGTTTTTACTGGATTTTTTGAATTCTTTAGGGAATTTAAGATATACCTAATGTCTCAGTTCTGGTAGAGATTAAGGATAAGGAAAGCATTCAACTGATTGAAGATTTCCAGAAAAAAAATTATGACTATGACTATGTCTTTCTCACACAAGGATTTTTCTTTTGAGTGTCATAGGTTCAAATTTTCAATCACACGGACTGGGAAAGTGTCCCTAGGTCTTTTTTTTTTTTTTTTTTTTTTTTTTTTTTTTTTTTTTTTTTTTTTATGTAAGAGATTGCATTTTCTTGAATCTTTTACTAGCAGAGAATTGAAAAATACTTAATGATGGTACTCAGATTCAAGAGCTTGAATTAACTTCTACATTCTAGAATGCAGTATATTTTCCTGCTATATTTTGTAAAAATCTTGGCTACTGAGAATTATGTGGCAGCTAGGGTTTTAAGTAGTCTTGTGCATTTAAACCTTCACATCAACCTTGTTGTTTATAGACAGTCCCTTCTCATTTAGGTTATTATATTTTGTTTTATGCTAATTTCTGTAATTGCATTGCAGTAGAGGATTCAAAAATGCTTCTGTGGTTAAATTATATTAAATTATATTTTAACACATGAAAACTATTTTTCTTTCCCATCAAAATGTTTCATCTTTTTTTCCTAACTGGGAAGAATAGTGAGTGAAAAGAACTAGTAAATTGGCTCATTAAAAGGTATTTTCTCTCCCACATCTAAGGGAGGAGACACAAAAGGCATGCAGACACTCTGTGGAGGATTGACTAGAAAGATTTAAGAAAGCTGTCTGCATGGAGCAAAAAGATCCAGAGGTGAATGAGTGCAGAGGTGTGAGCAAGATCAGGACTTTGCAGAGCTTCAAAGCTGAAAGAGAGATTAAATTTTGTGCACAAAGCAAGCAGATGCCAAGTTACTTCAATGTTAGTCACAAGGATTAAAACTGAGGAGAACAAGACTACCTACTACATCTGAAATGAGAAAACTGAAAAGCAGACAGAAGAGTTCCCTGTGATTGAGATAAGAATGATCCCATCTTTAGGGGTGGGAAAGAAAAAACCACTACATAAAAATGTGAGCCCAAAAGAAACCCGTGTAAGCCAAAATATTGCAGAGTGAGATGAAATAGCAGGAATTGTGCATGACTGTTAAAAGAGAATGAGATAATATAGATCCAGAATTCAAAGGGAGAAAGAGAAAGAAAAATTTACTATGGCTTAAAAATTCAGGTAGGGACTTTATTTGTATGAAATATTCTCTAGCTGACTTTGGTCACTATATCAAACTGTTCTAGGGAAAAATGTTCTTTTCAAATACTCAAAAAATTCCGACTTTTGAAAAAGAACTTCACAACTTTCATGCCAGTGTCATCTGACTCTCTCTGATTTACATTTATTATCATTTCTAGTGTACCATTTCAGCACTCTTTTCTTAGAGAAAAGAGAGGAAGTTTTGTTGTCTCTCTCTTTAGAAAATATGTTGTAGTAATGAAGTGTTTAGGCTTATTACCAAATGGAGATTTTTTTTTTAATAGATGAGACCTAGTGGGAAGATGGAACTAACAGAAAACAAAATAGGTTTGGGTTGCTATCACTTGAAGTGAATACTCTCATAAGAAAAGTCCTGAAGAACAGAAAGAACCCAAGCCTCTAGTGATGTCTACAAGGTAGAAGAATACTTTTTGTCAGGAAGAGTTACAGGTAAAAAAACAGGAAAAATAAATTCATTTCAGCAAGCAGCAGAGAACCAAATAAAATTAAATATACTAGGGATAGAATAAAGAATTTGCTATGAACTATATTTAAAAAAATGATGCTACTAATAGTGAAATTTTGAGAGGAACTATAACTATGAAGAGAAAATGAACAATTTGGATCACAAAACAAAATTTTCCCCTGTAGTGTGTCTGGTTGAGGTAGAGTTAACTTTCTTATGGCAGTCTGTATGTTGCTGTGTTTTAATTTGTGACTAGAAGTGTTGATAACACACTGATGTTTTAGCAACTGCTGAAAAGTGCTGGCACAGCATCAAGACCTACTTTGTTTCTCACTTTGTCCCGCCAATTAGTAGTCCAGGTAGGAGATGGGAGATAAGACAACTGGGACAAATTTACCAGAGGGCTCTTCCACGCCATATAACATGATATTCAGCAACAAAACCTGGGGCATAGTGTTTCCAAAGTAGTCGCTGGTGAGGACTATTTGGGTGCTCTTTTGCTAGTAGTAAGTGGAGAACATTGCCTTTGCATTGTTTGATTGTTGTGCTTTTTCCCTTTCCTTCATGTATTAAATTATCTTAATCATGGCCAATGAGTTTCTCTGCCTTTTGTTCTTATTTTGTCCCCCATCCTGTGTCAGAGCAGGGAGTAAGTGAATGACTGGTGGGAATTGTGTGAGATGTCATTGCTGTTTATCAAGACATTGGTGAAAATCTCTCTGGAGAACTCCGCAGAGGTTCCATGCTAGGGGAAAAGGAAGCCAAACTAGAACAGCTTCAGAGAGGACTAGCAGAGTGGAGACTGGTTTATCAGCAGCTCCAGCCCTGTAGGAGAAAATACACTAGGTTAGCTGAAAAGAACCTTGGCTTTACAGATGTTTTTGCTGGATACAAAAGACATGTTCATATGGTGGGCATAATTCAGCAAGATTTATGTTGCAAAGGGATGCAGATATTTCAGCAGAAAGCTTGATGCAAAATGCAGTCTTCGGGAGCTGAAAGGATATATGAACAACCTTTGATTTTAAGTTCTGTAATGTCTGTGATATAAACATGGAGTATGGCTCAGTCCAAAATCCACTCTGACTAGTAGATGACAAATTTCTCAGGAAAATAATAGACAGTGAAAATTCTGTTGCAACAAATGTATTTAAATGGATTACGAGTAGAGTTAAGAAAGAAAAAAAGGCTTTATTCTTCAGTAAAAGAGGATTTTGGAACTGCTTAATAATGAAAATCTTTGATGATAAAAGAAGCTAGTCAATTTTAAGAATTTGATATGTTGAGTAGAAGTATCTTGTAAGAGACAATGATAGATTGCCATGCAATAATAAACTGCATTACCCAGGAGGTCCGTTGCAGTCCTAGATACTTCAGACACAATTAATTTCCAAGTAATTGTTACTAGATATGAGCAAAATGCATTGAAATGACAGTTCACCTATATATACATTTTAAGACTTAACCAAGGTTGTTAATCACGTAAATTTTAAAAGCATTTTGGTTTTTTAGGTAATACTGAGATTTTTCAGAAGTTTTCAAATTATTTTTTTTCACAGAGCATGCTGTAAAGAAATGTAACTGTTATCTAAATCTTAGTTGTAATATTGTAGGAGCCGCATCATCTAATTCATGATGGCCTCCCTGTACCTTGTTAAGCTGCTCTTAAGCTGCTCTCTGGATTTTTCAGCCAAGTCATAATTTTTGCCAGAGATGAATGACTTGGACTAAGGTTTTATTTTTTGTATTCTCAAATTATTAGGAGACATCACTCATTGACTCCTTGAAATGATAGGCGTAAAATAATGAATATGTACCTAATCACTTGGCTGCATAGGCTTGGGATGAAAACATTGCTGAAGTGATTGGTGAATTGATTTGTCATTTACTATGGGTTTTCAGCAAACATTTCATCGATTTGATATGTAGCACTGACCCATGAAAGACTACAAGTATTTGTCCTGAATTTTTATCTTGGATTTTTTTTCTCATCATTTTAGAATTCCTAAACAGAAGCACGCCTCATCAAATATAAAGACCAGTGGTGTCAAAGTCATCTCAATAAAGGCAGATAAACAATGTTGTAGACAGGTTTTGAGAATGTAGCTCTCATGAATTTACATTCAAATGACCAGTTATACCACTAATTTGATGCTCTTGCTCCTACAATTCTGAAAAGCCAGAGCACATGCATCACAGCACTTTTGTGAGGTCTGGAAGTATTGTCTTAGAAAAGGTAAACTGAGACACAGCATTTTAATGTATTTCTATGTTCTTTGAATACGTGACAGGAAGCAGTAAAGTGTGATGATTAATTCTTGAAAAACCTATTCCATAGTGGTTAAAGTCAAAAAGTGATCATTTTGTCTACACTGATGTCTTATCTATCAGAAAACATTACATTACATTTTACTCAGCTATATTAATGTTGGATTTTGTGATTTGTTTTAGAACATTTCCGGGTTCAAAAAACAAATTACCACAGGAAGAAGCAAGAGACAGTGAAACTGCACCCATGATAACAAATTAAACTGAGCACCAGCACAAAAGTGTTGTTGCCTACCCTTGTCAAACTCTTAGAGTGGCTTGAAGCTCAGATTTTTCTCCAGGATATTTAGCAATCTCTTACACAATTCCCAGACTTTACCTGGGAGGTTCCATGGCCCAGGATCATCAGCAGGAGGCAATTTGCCTTTGGCCCCTCTTTACTGGTGGAGAAGAGAGTTCAGCAGTGTACTTCTGGACCAGTCTGTGTATTGGAGGCTGATCAGAGGCACATTTAGTTTCCTGAAGTTCCTTCAGGTTTACTAGGAAGAGTTTTCAGAATGTTACAAGGCTGAATATGTCCCAGGAACTAAATAGGTGTGCTCCTTACTAAAATACCTGTTTCCTGTAACGTTAGGTACAGGAGAGAATATGTAAAGCTTCTCTTCTTGATCTACCACAAAGCTGTCATGTATTTATATGAACCTGAATCATGTTTGAAACACCAGTCAAAAGTACACATCCATGTGGTGTAGGTATATTTTGGCTGAGGGAAGAGAAACCATTTACCATTTGGAAAAATATATTTCAGAGCTTTGACCCTATGTAAGAGTGATTTCTGCACTTTTGCAAAAAAACTTGTTATGCTTCCCCATGGTCACTCAAATATCTTCTTTTTAAAGTCCATATAAAAGTATTTCTTCAGTCTATATTTATTTAACTGTTCAAATAAATTGTTTTTACACAAAATTGTTCCTTTAAACAATGATGTTGAGACTGAAGGTATTTGCCCAAGCAGCAATAATATAATATATCTGACTTTAAATGGTTCTCCTTGAAGTTATAGGTGCTGCCCAAGCAGCACCTATAACTTCAAGGAGAACCATTTAAAGTCAGATATATTAAATAGATATGAAAATTATCACAGTTCTAAAATATGCAATTTAAATTATGTGATAAAGAGAAGTCTGTTTCAGGGGATTAAGAACTCAAGATTTTTCTAAAATATATATCCCATTATGAGAGACTGAAATGTTAATGGTTAATGACTCAAAACAATTGCCCATTTGTGGCTGCTGCTGTCTGTTTCGAAACTCCAGTCTGTCCCACCTGAGTCTTCAGTGCACTAACAAGACACGCAGCAACACAAACTGACATCTAAAACTAAGACTTTCTCCAAATCTTCCTCCTTTTTTTGCCTTTTCTCTCTTCATTCAGATCAGGCTTTCAGGTGAGTATGTTTGCTTATGAAAAACCTGAAAGAACCAATACTGGGAAAAATAATAACTAATCCAAAATTATTACCTATAAGGTTTCAGAACTCAGTGGAATTCATTCACATTTTATGTATAGCAAGTTTTGACTTTCATACCAAGGCAAATAATAAAATACAAGTCATCCTAAAGGTCACCAAGCCCATAATGTAAGTATTTGTTGTACATTTGATATATTTTTGAATAATCTTCCTTTTTGATTTGGCAAAGTATTAGCTAGATTTTCTAATGAATGATTTCTGATTTTGGTCATTATTACTTCATCTTTCTAGTCCACCAGTCTGCAGGTATCTTGAATGACATTTATCTAAACAAACTGTAGATATCTGTAGTCATTCAAGCAATACTTAGTGGAATTACATAAAAACCTTTTATTTCTGTCCATTCACTATAAAGAAAAATTGAACTATTAACTTGGGCATAGACAACTAGATAAGGGATACACAAAATGAGACGAGTCATATGTTTTTTCTCTTTTCTGTTTGTTTAGGGGTTTTTTTCACATCAACAACCATTTATTTGTTCTGGTACAATAATTTGTGAAATGTAATATTTGTCTGTGAATGAAGAGGCTCATCACTATGAATTTTACAAAAGTTAGACACTTTCTGCCCTCTTGTTTGCTTAGCCTGCAGCAGAATGGAGACTAAAGGCATTAATCATGGGATTCATATTAATGAAACACAAATAATTTTGTTGAGATTGGCTGCTAGGAACTTTCTGTTCTGATCTGATTTAGTAGCAAAAGAGTGCAAAGGAAGATGTGTGATTTGAATAGGTATTAGATTTTTATAGTTGTTTATCTGAACCAGGACATGGCTGGAGACATTAATGTAATTTTTCTGCTGAATTTTCAGAAGCATCATCATTATTAAATATCAGTGAAAATTTTTGAAGGTGTTCTTTTTTAGCAATGTGATTCCTGTATATTATTAGTTGGTTGGGGTTTTTTACATGAGAAATTTCACATAGGATCATGTAATTTCAGGCAATATACATGTATAGTCTGGAACTAAACTAAAAAGGCTTTACTACATCTTGATTAAATAAGAAAAAGCTTCTGGAGAAAGTGGGCTACCATTTTGTACTTACAGCCCAGGAGATGCTAGTAACCTTTGTATTGGTTTTTGTCTTCCACAACAGGAAACATTAGCATAAGATTTGAGGGATCCCTGGAGTAAGCTGTACTCAGGCTACACCTCATTATAATTTATGATTAAACTAATTTATCTCATATCCTTATGTTATTATTTCTATTCCACTAAAGGTCTATTTCCAAGTATTGTTCCAAAAATAAAGGATTTTTTTTTTTTTTTTTCAGTTGCTGCATTTAGATTTGGATTGGTAATTTAAAAATTTTTTTTACAAAATTTTATGTGAAAAATTTAAGCAGAGTTGCCTGAAGTTTTTTGCTACTAATGAGCTAAATTCCACATAAATCCAAAGAAATAATGTCAAATTAGGAACGGAGTCATGCCAATCGCTCCTCTGTAACAGGTTGAGAAAATGGTCCTTTTAAGGATGTCTTATCTTACCTTAACATGCTTAGAATCTTAATTTTAACTTCCTTCCACTGGCTAGAGAGAGAATTATATGACGGCTGTGTCCATACTAACATTGATGACACGAATCCACCTTTATTTCTTTGGAAAAATAAAATCTTCATATCTGAGATTTTTGTTTTACGTTATTTGATTGTTTCTAGTCTAGTCCATCTCTAAATCTAGCCACAACAGATGTAGTTCTAGTATTGCCAAGACCTAATGAATATATATTTTTGACTGAAGAAACTCTCTATACATAGCTTTAATCTTTGTTTCATCACAGGTTTTGGAGAAAGATTAAAAAAAAAAAAGCACCCTAATTTATTTTAAATCTTTATGTATGATGAATTATCTTTTACATTCACATCTCTTAGAACAACTTTAAAGTGGTTAAGTCAGATATTAAACACATTTTATTTTGGTAACTGTAACTTTAACAGTACTTGTAAATTAATCAAGAGTTTAGGTGCTCTGGGGAAGAATAAATAGCTAAGTGAGGCTGATAATACATTGCAATGTTATACAACCCAGAGAGAATTGAAGACTCCTGCATTGATTATCTGTTGTTTCAAAACATCTTATCTTCCCCCCCCCGCCCCCGCACCCCTCTAATTCAGATTGGGTATTTGCTTATGCATAGCATGGCCACTGTTATGGGAAGGCGTTGCTTACTTCAGAGCTTAATTTCCTGGCTAGAAGAACATGACAGAAACACTCAAGTTACAATTCCTTTAAAGCGGTGTAAACATATTCACCAAAAAGAAATGTAACAGGTTTCAGGCATGTTGTATTGTACTCTGTGAAAATAGTCAAACAAACAAACAACAACAACAACAAAAACCCAAGAAACCCCTCCGAGAAAAAAATACTTGTATGACACGTAGAACAAGCTAAGAGATCATGTTCAGTATACCAAGTTAAATGGATTATTTTTGAATGAACAATTTGAAAAGTTAATTCTTTTAGTTGTTCTGATTAATCTACACTTATTAAGAGAAATGAGGTGAATAATGATGACATTCCTTATTGATAGGAATATCCTCATGATACTGGAATGATTAGGACAACTTGCTCTATAATATTGATTTACATAAAATCACTGTTAGACCAGACTGAGTGGAGTTAATTTTTAGTTGTTTGGATTCTTTTTACACATATTTAACTGTGTAGGGGATGGACAAAAAAAATCATGATCTTAATTACTTGCAGATTTTTGTTTGTCTAAAAATGTTACATGTAATAATTTTTCCTTTTATTTGTTTGGTATCATAGAGCAGTGCAAGAAAACTGTTATTTGTCTTTACAGTCAAGCTACTTCAACAACTAAATTTTCACACAGAGACGTTGGAACTAGTTTTGGAACTAGTTTTTTTTTACTCTGAAAATTTCTGTAAGTGGAAATATGAAGATTGAAGGCATCTGTCATTCCAACAGATTATTTCACTTCATATCAGTGCATGAAAAAGTATATAAATTCTAAACTCAGTTTTTCAGACTGAAGTGGACATCAGACCAAATAACTTTTCTCATTCTCTGTAGAAGAGGCACATGATACAGAAGACATTGTGGTAAATTTTTTTTCCCAATTTTTCTTTCCTCTCCTATAAAGTCAATGCAATTACTGTAAGATATAGATAAGTAATCTGAGGTGAAGGATTATTTTATTCTTCTAAGTATATAGATTTCTGTATTAATTGTCCTTTGAATTGTATATTTCAAGCTATTTAACATTTGCAATGTCCCCAAATAATCTTTTACTCACGTAAATGTTTGCAGTTTTTGGCTTAGTTTCTCCCAATCTAAATAAATTTGAATTGACAATAATTTTCTCTCTTCTTGCACTTTTTTTTTTTTTTTTTTTTTCCTCACTCTTCTCTCCTCTATGCGGTCTTTTGCCCTTTCTTAAGCTTGTTTACCCTAGGGGATCACCCTTTTGGCTTTGGGGCCCAGCCACATTCTTCAGTGGGTCCTGCACAGGGCAGCCCCAGCACTTTGTACAGAGGCCCCATGAAGCTGATACAAGTGTAAACATGTAAAGTATACAAAATACGTAGAATATATTGTTCTGTGCATGCAGTGCAGCATAAAAAATATGTATGTACTTGTGTGTGAGTGTGTGTGCACATGAGACAGGATGGAAGGCTGGCTGGCTGGCTGGATGGATGGATGTTGCTACTATCAAATTCTGTACTTAAATGTATAATTAATGTTAATTGGAAAAATAAAACAAATCAAAACCAAACTACCACATTCCAAGTAAAAGTGCTGGCCCAAATTTATGGATATTCTATTTGCCTCAATTTCACTACCTCAATTTCACTACTTGAAGAGTAAGGCAAGTAATGTTGAGAAGGATAAAGTATGTAGCTTGATATAAAAACAAAAGGAACAAAAGGAATTAAACACAAATAGAAAAGAGTTATCCTTCATAAAATCTACGTAAAAGGTATATTCAGAGTGTCATCTAAATCCAAATTCATCAAAGGGAAGATGACATATAGTCCTGTAATTGAGATTGTGTTGATGCTTAATGATTTGTCTGAGAGTATCATAAACAGTTCATCCCTATGAAAATTTGACTCCTTAATGTCATCGGTGTCAGGAAACTAGAATTGTTTCTGCTTCAGTTAATTTCAGGTAAGTTAAATAACTTGTGACATTTGTAAAGTTTTGACTGACCTAATTATTCAGGGATTTTTGGTTATACCTGTTTGTTGTGGGTGGTCTGATTTTTTGCCAAGCTTTTCCCTAAGGTAAGAAGTATCTAAAACTACATACTATATGTATAAGCTACTTGTACAAAACAAAATATTGACAAAGCATAAATTAGTGAAATGTGTACCTTATTGTACTATTTTATCTGTATAGTCTTGATTCAAAGCCTGTCAAAATCAAAGGAAAGAATCTAATTATCTTCAAGTAAATTAGGGAGAATGCTTATATATGATTGCAGCAGGTTGCCTCTTGTCAGCAACCATTAACTATGAATGGTGTCTCCTGCTAACATCAGACAACTGAGACTTATATTTTATTATAACCAAGCTGGAAAAAATATTCCAAGTTTCTTCAAAGTAGTAGAGCTTCCTTGTCCTGATTATTTTCCTGCAGAACATTTACTTAAATTTTTGCAGCCTTACCTTGAGAAATTGATAACTCCATCTTTGAACACATAATTTTCAGAAATGCCAAGAAATGTTGTAATATAATAACTCCCTTAAAAGGAATTCCTTCCTTTATGTTTAACCTTGGTACTGAAATATCAGTGGAAGAATACTTTACCACACACACATAAAAAACAGTTCTCTTAGACCTCAGTCATTAAACCAAAATTGACTGGTCGTTAGCAGATAGCATATTAGTTAATCTGTATACGCCAATGACAATTTTGAGTGACTAGTTCAATTTGTCTAAACCAAAATACCTAAGAAAAATGGAATTTTCAGGGTGGACATTCAAAATTTCCTTTAAAAGTGGTTTTTAATGCCATCTGAAGTTAACACCCCCCTGTAGAGAAGTTATCTTAGCTAAATATTAAAAATAATTACCTAAAACAGTATAAAGTCTTAAGAATATTTTAATATATTATTTTATGCTACTCTAAACCTTTTTCAAGGATATTATACTTACAAATGTTTTCACGTGTACCTTTACTTTTCTCATTGTCCAACAAATTTCCCTCTTTCCCCTTTTCCAGATAATAGTTAGTAAAACATTATGCAAGGCTTATTACATTCCTTATCCTGGAAAAGGAGAAGAAGATACATGGAAAGGTACGAAATGGCGCAAAGTTGTTTGCAAGGAAAATCTTATAATTGTTCTAATGCAAGCAATATATGATTAAAGCTTTGATTAAGAAAGAATATTTCAATTAATCTGATCGTATACATGCTATGCAGTATCTGATCTCTGGGGAATAAAGCTCTTTTGATATGGGAGGTAAAATTTCAAAGCTATGCTGAGATGTTTTACTACCATTGATGCTGACAGAATTTGCCTGACCAACATCATACACTATGGTCAAAATTCATCCTATTAATTAAGAAACAAGATTTCATAAATTCTGTCTACATATTAAGATGTCCTGGAGTAAGAATGTTTCTAAAGAGTCACTATACTGTTTGCAGTGTACTGGGAGTCCTACAAGTTTTGTCCTTGACAGTTCTTGTGATTTCAGAGAAGGTGAATGTCTTTAAAAGTGCAAATGGGTCAATCCAGTAATTCTACCTGAAAGAAACAGTATCTTAAACAAATATCTTTAAACAGAGGAAAAAATATTTTGAATGTATATTTTGGGTGTGTAGAATCTCAACACAATAAGTTATGCATACGTTTTATCCTTTGGATGACTATTTTCAACTAAAATTTATAGCAAAACATCACTTAGACAATTCGGTGTGGGCAGCTGTTGAGGTGTATGGTGTATATAAAAACACATCTTTTCATACACAGAAGACTTTCTTTTTCAACTCTGCCGGTAATGTTGTGTAACTTTGCTCAGTCTTGGAACACTGGTGTATATACAGTGTTGTAAACGTGCTACTATCACTTTTCTCCTAAGTATTTCATATGATAAAAATCTTTCTCCAATAGCAACATAGCAGTGTCCTGCCCTGCTTGCGTCTCCTCCCACCCTCCAAAAAAACCGAAAACAAACAAACAAACAAATCAGGCAAGCAAGCAAGTAAACAAACCAAGTCAAGAGACTTTCAGACTGATCTGCTGGATGCATTCTTTTGGGATATGTCACTCAGTTGCATTGTGAAATGCAGTTGCAAAATGAAAAAGTCATTTTTTTCTGTAAATAGAAATATGAGATTTTTTCCTACTTTAATAAAGAGATGCAAAATAAACCCCAACATATGACCTCTTCATCTTCTTACTCAACCAGGGGCACACTAACTTGGACTGTTGCTGTTTTTCTACACAGGACCAGGCCATTAGCAATGCACAGGTGAGTCAGTGAGTCAGAGTGAATCCAAGGAATTGAATCCTCATTTGTAGATTAGTTGTGTTAGCTGCAATTTCCACATATAGATTATATCAGTACAATTCCAATGTTTTCAGTAGACCTATATACCTTTAAATTTTGGCTGAAATTTGTGTACAATGTGCCCTTTGATAATTGTGCATCTGTACATTTCATCTTTGCAGTTGTTATCAGCTATGAAAGTGAGCAGGAGCTACATGCATCCAGACTTAAAAACTCCTTTCATTGTTACACTGATAAATTTTAATCTGTCAGTCTTTCCACTGGAACCCCAATTACACAGTCACAGGACATTGTAGTTATGGTGAAACTACAAAATTATTTTCAGAACTCCCCTAAGTTCTACTTTTGTTGAGACTTTTCTGGATCACCATGAAAAGACCAAAGGATGTTTCCCTTAATGGAATAGCTGCGCCAGCAAAAGTTCTGTAAAAAAGTAAGAATATTGTAATGAAATATTGCTTCCATGTGTTTATCCACAAGTTGCACCCTTTATGGTGACTGCAGGTGTCGATCTTTGTCTCAAATACCGTCATCGCTTAATTTTCCCAGGAAACCAATCTGATTTTTATTCTTCTTTCTGTAACCATGTAATAAAGAATGGTAAATATTTGTGTCTTCCAGCAAAAAAGCAGTGAACACTGAAGTTCCTTTCTTTGGGTTTGGTGTCTTTTTATATGTATTTTGGTTTCACTGGATCTTTCAAGGCAATTTAATTGTCAAGTGTGTTTTTCTTCTGCTAGTTTTATTAGGATGTCAGAGTTTACTTTGGTGTGTGCTAGGCACATCTATTTATATATGGATTCAATAAGTGAAAGACCCTGTGTGCAGTAACACAATCTATCTGAACAATAATTAGTGTTGTAATATGTGGTGGAGTAAGTAACTGTAGGTAACTCACTCACACTGTAACTACTAATACACTCTTAGAGGTTTCTAGCATTGCACTGTACAGTTGCTCCTGTTTCTTCTGAAATTGGGCCTGGGTTCTTTTTCCAAGGGATTTGGGCCCCCACCAGTTAGGTTCCTGTTAAAGTATAAAGGAAAGAAAACAAGACAAATGGGCTTTTTTGCCTCTCCTTTTAGAACTGATTGTGATTTTTTCCTGAGAATATAAAGCCATTTGTAATAAAAGTTCAAAACTTCCTGTTGCAGCTTCTTTGATAAGCAGCCAAGTGTTTTTGTGAGTCTTAAAACCCATGTTTCCCAGCATCCAGTTTTTAATGTAAATGTTTAGAGATTCTAATTGTAGAATAATTCATTAACAAAGGTAGGATTTAAAGAACATCTACCGTAGTCATTTGAGGCAAATTAAGAAATGAGACATCTGGAGGGAAAACCACATAATATTATTATGATAATTATTTTAAAGATTTTTATAATAATGCCTATATTTCTTTGGAGTTCTGACTTAAAAATGTCAAGCACTTAAGATGTAAAATTATATAAAAAGGTAAATATGTTGCTATGAAAAAGTAAATTATATATCAGGTCACATGAGGAAATTTAGAGAGTAGAAAATGAGAGAAATGCAGAGAAATAATGAAGAGGCAAGGATAACAGATGTAAAATAATAATGTAAGCATTAATATAGACAGAAAGGAGTGAAAGTCTTCTGTGGAACCTTAAGGAAAAATAAAAGTCAAAACATACGGTAAAGATGAGGCAACAGAAAGAAATGAGGAGTAAGGGTTTATTTAAACAGTTATGTCATCTATTTCATGACAAAATATCATTCTTAGTACTTATTAACTGAAATGGTCTTCAATATTTTTTCTAATATTTTTTTTGCTTTCCACTTTTTGGAGGGTCTCATTCAGTTGCTTTCTTTTTTCATTAATTGTTCATTTCTATTCTGCACTTTTTTTCTCATTGTTTATTTGCCTTATATTTCAGTCCCATATTCATCCTCTTGCTAACCAACTCATTGGACATTCTAGAAGTGTCTTTAGTAGAACTTTTGTATTATTTATGTTAAAAAAACACACTGCAGAAAGAAACAGAAAAAGTATTTAAATTATGTGAAGAAACCAGTGTTTAACATGATAGCAAAAAATGGTAGACTGAGATTTAGCCAAGATCATGCTTTTTGCAATACCTTAAAGACAATTTCAAATTGCATTTGGCAGTTTCAAAATGCTTTATTGCATTTTTCATAAATTGAATGATTTTAATGAACATATGGGCAATGAGACAAATTTTAAACACAATCTCCTATTTCCTGTTAGTTTAGTTTCTTCAACCTTTTGCTGCTTGAAATGAAGATTCTCTGGACATTGTAGGACATGTTTTATGTCTTATAGAGACATTAAAAAATAGTTACTCAGTATATTCAAACTTAAAACTGTTTTATGTTTGCATAGCAATTGCCAATCTTGAACTAAACTTGGTTTAATATGGCACTCATAGACAAAAATTAGAGTTTTAGTGTTTCCAGAAATTGTGTTCATATTTTAGAATCAAGTGAGTTTTCTCCCTGAGTGGCATTAAACCAATGACACATTGTCTGTAAGTGAATCCACATTATGACCTTGTCCTTCACATTTTTGTTTTTGCTACCTGTTTAGGTAATCAGTACAGTCTGAATGCTATTACTAATATCAATTAATTCAGGACAAAAGCATAACAGCAGGAAAAAGAGATCAGCCAGTTACCATATGAAAACCCAAGATGCTGGGGCACCTTATGGTATGTGCAAACAATTCACTATACAATTTCTGGAGAGAGGAAACTGGCATGCTGTTGAATACTGTTTTCCTTTGGGTAAAATTTTAATTAAAAAAAGCAGCATGGATACAGGTTTTTGATCTTCACTATTCAAATAGCTGAGATAGCTGTTTGAATTTTAAAATCTTATAAAGTATTTTATTAAAAAAGAGACTTCTGTTATCTTAGCCTTAAAACTGTTTATAACATGATGGACCTGAATTTATGAGACAAGTTAAGCTTGAAGTATATCCTAAGAAAACTTAAGGAGGGGTAATGAAAATTTGCAATTAGTCTTCCTAGGTCAAGCTTTAAAACCCCCCGAGGATATGTTGAGTTGGAAGGGACTCACAAGGATCCGTAAGTCCAGCTCCTGGCCCTGCACAGGATGTCCCCAAGAGTCACACCATGTGCCTGAGAGCATTGTCCAAATGCTTCTTAAACTCTGTCAGGCTGGTGTTGTGACCACGTCCCTGGGGAGCCTGCTCCAGTGCCCAAACACCTTTTTCTAATATCTAACCTAAACCTCCCCTAGTACAGCTTCAGACCATTCCCTTGTGTCCTGTCACTGGTCACGACAGAGCAGAGATCAGTGTCTGCCCCTCCTCTTCCCTTCACAGGGAGGTTGCAGACTGCAATGAGGTATCTCCTCAGTCTTCTCTTCTCCAGGCTGAACAGACCAAGTGACCTCAGCCGCTCCTTGTCCTGCTCCCCTTCCAGTCCCTTCACCATTTCCATTGCTCTCCTTTGGACACTCTAATAACTTCATATGTTTCTCATATGCTGCTGACCAAAACTGCACACAATATTCAAGGTGAATACTGTTCTCATATGTGAGACATGAGGAAAGGTAACTCGTGTCATACACACCTGCTGTAATTCACAATGGCCAAGGATGTCCAGAGTCCTGCAATGTTTGGACACTCACCTGAGCCTTGAGAGACATTCTTTGGTCTTTCAAGGAGGCATGCAGCTGGATACTCCTATATCCATACATCTGGATCATGAAATGGAAACAGGGAGGAAAGGTCATGGAGGAGCCTTGTGTCCTACTCTTAAGCTGTATTTCTATGTAAGCAATTCTGCACAACCTTTTAGCATACTTCTGCTCTGCATTCTAGGGTGATCAAATTTGTATTCATATAATACATTTGTGTAAATAGAGTTCCATCAAGATATACTGTAGCCAAGGGTGAATGTTAAAAAGAAAAATATACATTTTCTGAAAAGATTATTTTTCCTTTCTCAGTTTAATATGGTTACTAGAGGCATTTGAACGCTAAATTGTCATCCTTTCAGTTTGTGAGGCACTAGGCATTTCTGGAATGGGTAAAAGCTTCGTTAATTCTGATTTCTAAAGCCTGCGGGTATAGAAGCTAAAAGGATTTCTTTTTTTTCTTTTTCTTTCTTTTTTTTTTCTTTATTTTCAAACCAAACAGCAGTTTATGCTTACCTTTAGATATATGAAGATGTGATGTCTGCTTATTACTCACAGAAATGTAAATACAAAACTGGAATAGTTGCAGTAGTAAAGGTCAAGCATTTTAAAAAGTCAATATAACAAGAGCTACTACAAGGAAAAAGGGAACATCTTACCTTCCTACTTCTAAGAGATGATAAAAGCAAAATCAGAACTATCCATGAGGTATATATATAGAAAAGTTTAACTTGACAAAATATGCAACTCACAACTTCCAAAATATTTTTTTTCTTGAATTACACTTAAGATGTCTTCATTATATTTATTTTTGACATTTAAACTTAGCTTTCTATTTCTGAGTCAATCATGTATGAAACATTTATAGGAGCCAGAGTTAGAAGCATGTGAGTAGGAAAGTTATTTCAGTGTCTAAGCCTATAGTTAAATTTCAGCTACAGAGGGAACACCTCTGAAACCCTGTGTATGTTTGAGTTTGTGTCCCAAACACGCCTTGGCTCCATGTTAGAATTAAATCTGATAATACACTATTCCTGTTTCGGTTCCTGTATTTTTATAGGAACAAGTGTCAAATGCATGAATTGGAAGGTAGCTACTGGAGGGACCAGGGCTCTCACCTGGACACTTAGTGTATCAGCATATCAAGTCACATCCTCACATTGTTGACATCAGCTGCACATGATAAATAACATTCTGACATCTCATAATAAACTTCTGGAGTTACCTACCACTCTTTGTTGTTGGTAAATTCATAGAATTATAGAACCATCTATGTTGGAAAAGACCCTTAGATTATCAAGTTGAACCTTTAACCCTGCACTGGCACACCAACCATTGCAACATGTTCTGAAGTGCCACTGCAACTTGTCTTTTAAATACCTCCAGGAATGAGGATGTGACCCCTTCCCTGGCCAGCCTATACCAATGCTTGACAAAGGTTTCAGAAGAAATTTTTCCTAATATCCAGTCTAAACCTCCCCTCTGCACAAATGAGGGCCACTTCTTCTGGTTGATCTCTTCTTACTTGGGAAAAGAAACGGACCCCCACCTCAGTACAACCTCCTTTCAGGTAATTGTAAAAAGCAGTAAGGTGTCTCAGCCTCCTTTTCTCCAGGGTAAGCACCCTCAGGTCTCTCTGGTGCTCCTGATATGACTTTTCTCAAGAGCCTTCATGAGCTGTGAATCCAATCTGACTAGTTCAGACTCAGAGGTCTAAAAAAGGTAATCAAATATCCCTCGGAATTCCCTAGATATCTTTCCTGACTGCCACATTTATTTTATCATCTGAAAGTCTTATACAGGGGTTGGAAGTCATCTGGAAATATAAAAACAGATATCTAATGTCACATTACCATCAAAAGGTAAGGAATCTAGAAATCAGTTACTCCATATAGAAAATTAGTCTGGTTTGCGATAGTTGGCTCCATTTCATAGTTATACCTCCTGCTGAATAAGAGTGTGGCACAGATTTATGTTATGGCGGATTATACACCACTCTGATAATAGATTTAAGTATATACATAGATATACACTAACATTTTTATAGATGTACATATAGCCAAAGATTTTAGCTAATATATGTTTTTCAAACTCTTATCTGTGAAGTGATTGCAATTACAGAATTATAGTAATAATATATATTTCATTCTCATAATGTAGCCATGTTACGTATTTGGTACCAGTAAGAGGTGTGTTGGTTACCTCAGTAACATGGGCTTCAAGTCTTCCTATGACATACAGAAAAGAAAACTACACCAGTACCTGTGGCAGAGCAGGTCATAAATATAGTCTTTCTGAAATCTGAAGTATTTCCATGTGGCTAGAATTTATGGGATAAAGTTTTCAGGCAATCATAAAACTTAAAATTTCATCTTGTAGACAAGGCTGAGTGTCCAGCCAAGGGTCTCTTCTGTGTTTGGTTTGTTATGTTCTGATCTATCAACCCCTTTTCTGAAGACAACTGGAAATAAGGAAAGATTTTATTTTTTTATATGTCATTCAGACTTGAAGGAAATCATTCGTCTGTATCCCTCACCAATTTTTTTGACTATTTCCAGCTCCAATTTTGTCTATTACCTTTCCTCTTGCATTTTTACCATTCTTCTCAATACCTATGTCTAAATATTTTCAGTAACAGCCCATAGTTCCTTGCCTTCTGTAAATACTGACCTAAATGAAAAACTTTCCATACAAATGTTTGTTTCCTTAAAAGTAGTGGAAGATACTGAGCCTATCACAACCCCTTCTGTATGACTATCTTGTGAGTCACATATCCTGTACACAATATATTTCAATTAAAAAAAAAAAAAATTGCCTGTTCTGTGAGGGTATTTTATATTTAACAACTTACCTCAAGAAAATCTGAATTAGGGAAAATATTGTTAATTTAGGGAAACTATTTGATAATGTCAGAAAAATAAACATCTACACCCAGAAAATGGTTTTGTTGCATATTGGAGGTGTTACTAATGTTATTTGCATCTATTGAATGGCTATTACAATAGAAAAAAAAATGGATAATTCAAATATATAGACATATATCATGGTCTGTATTTAAAAAATAGGATTTTTACGTTTCTCTAGTTTGGGAATTTTGAGAGAGAGTGGTATTTTAGAGTTTTTGAAGGGAGCTGGTTTGGGTTTTTTAAAAATATTCAGCAGTAATTTCCTTTGTGATGTTTTCATGTGAAACGTTGATAAATAATTTCCTTGGAGAAATTCTGCTGGTTTAAAGTATGCCTTTAACAGAATTATTTCTAACACATAGCAAAGCACACAATCTTCTCACATTACATGCCTCCCCTGACCAATAGAAATAAAATCTAACAATAAAATCTTGCACCTTGCAAGATTTTATCTGAAATAGATAAAATCTAAATCTCTAATAATTGGACTGAAAGGTGCTTCTGTGGAGTTATAAGATGTTTTGTGAGAAGGCAGACATACCAACTAGAATAGATTTAAAATCTATTTTTGAAATTCCATAGGCATGCCTTCCGATTTAATTTTCTGGCCATTACATGAAATACATTAAAATTACATTAAAATGTTTTCCAGTATGGAATACTCTGCAGGTAACCAATGCTGCTCTTTTGGGTAGCACTTTTAAAAAAAAGCTTTTACTCTGACAAAAAATGTACCTAACCAGAACTTTGTTTATATAAATTACACACATGCATAAACTAAGCATACAGATTTATGTTTTGTGTGACCCTTTTAACTCTCTGTACTTGCTGTTAAGTTGTATATTTTTTCACAGGAGCACTGTAACTCATAAGAAAATGACTAACACTGAAAACTCAGTTAAGTCTCAAAAATAGGCATTAGTTTTGAGGCCTGGCACTCCTTTTGGGAAATCAAAGTTTTTATTGCCAGATAAATTAGTGCTTCAAAAGTATGAATACCAAAGGTGTTTGCAAATTTGTCACAATCTGTCTTCTAGCAGAAAGAATTTATACTGTATATAGTAATGGAAAACAGAAAACTGCATATTTCACTAAATTGCAGCTGTGTATGGAAGATTTATATGGTTGTTTTGTGTCAGAGAAACATATAGGTCTGTCAGTATTCGCTTCAGTATTCCACACAGGACTCTGGGATTCTTATTTTAAAATTATTTTATACTTTTTAATAGAATAAATAAAATATAGCACTTTTTGTTGAGAAAGTCATACATAATAACTATGTTTATCAATGTTTTATTGCAGAAGATGACTGTAGTAATTGTGTTATTCTCACTACAGGCTTGAAAGACCATATCTAAAAATTTCAATCTGCAACCAATTTTCATAATTCCTAAGTGTCCACTCAGTGCAATATTAAATGTTTTAGAGGACTTGTATATCATCCTAGGTGGGTAATCCTGAAAGAAATGCCTAGACTAAGTGACAAGTAACAGTTTTATTTTTATTGTAATCAAGTTCATTCATTTAGAGACTGAAAATTCTCAGACAACAGAAAGCTGAACCCATACGGCAAGTTTCTTTTTGCTTGCATGCCTTTACATAATGGAGTCCTACTTTTCCTTTCTTTTTTCCTTGTGGTTTTTTTTTTCTTTTTTTTTTTCTCTCTCTTTTTTTNTTTTCTTTCTTTTTTTTTTTTTTTTTTTTTTTTTTCTGTTCCCTACTGTTAATTCCCTTACAGCAACCAGCCTTCAAAACAAGAGCTAACACTTTTTTTTGCAGTTGTGAAGTATTGGATCCAATTACTCCCAGCAACAAAAAAACAGAGTTCATTTTAATAGGATTTGTAGTAAAACAAGGCATATAAAAATCAGATGCATAGGCAAAGAATTTTTCATCTTTAATCATTAAGCTACCAGTACAAATTGAGCCCTGCAGTTATTTCATTCCCAAAGGAGAACAGAGATTTAAAGAATTCAGAGGATTAAATATTTGTGTTTGAGTGAACATGCTAAGTGTTTTTGTGGCTGTTATCATTAAAACTGTATTTCAACACTTTATTTCAAATGCATACGATGCACATTCTCTCTAAATGATAGCTTGAAACTCTTGCTCGATATGGGCATTAAGGTCACCTGTGTTATATCACCCTCCTTCCCGCAGATGCCCCCGTTTGTCTGGTTACTAACACATTGTTACTCTTTATCAACATAGACAATTTAAACTTAGCAATTTTTTTTGCTCAATAGCAAAGAGCTGCATACTTCAATCTGTTAATTCTACGACAAAAAAAAAAAAAAAGTTACATATTGCCAGACAAAAAGTTTGTTCTTCCTTTGAATCCCTGAAAATCAAAATATGTTCTACCCAAATTATTCTCAGTATTTGTCAAATGCCACTGCCTTGCTTTTGCTTTCCCATGAGAGTGTAAACATGGAACAGGTGAAATCTTTATTACACTGCTATCGAAAAAGACTAAGAAATTAATAGCAAGATGATAAAATACATAACCATTGTGAGAGAAATCAGTGGGAATTTGTCAAATACAAGGCACCCACTTGCAATAAGCCAGATCGATGTCCTACATGCCTTACAGAATAAATGCTTAATGACAATGAATGCCCAATTTTTTTATTATTATTATTTCTGCATATTTAGTACATTTCTGTATGCAGCAAAGATATACTAGGGTCTAAAACAGGTTACCGGCTCCCCAGATACCTAGTAGACTGTTAAAATTATGTTTTAATTTATGTTAAAGCATGCTTTTTAAATTCAAAATCTCTTTTTCCTTATGAGTCTTTAAGATATTACTGTGATCCATGTAACACCTCTAGTTACATAAGAGCTGTGACAAAAAGTCATAATTTTCATGATCTTGCTTCATTCCTTTTATTAAGATTATTGATTTAGGGAAGGAAGTTAGGAAATGCTTTCCATTATAATATATAAGCAACTAATCCTCTTATATACAACATTTTTATACGGTCTTCTGAAAAGCCTGGAGTGTAGAGTGAGCTATATGTAATGTCTTTATCTAAATAAATGACTGTAACATTTTTGAGGGCAATTCATCCCATTATAAAACAGCCATTTACAAGTAGAGAAATGAATAATGCCTTGACATTGCCAGTTCTGCCCAAAGATTATAAAGGCAGTTGGGATCTGTCAGGGTATATGTCCCAGTGATATTACTAAACTAAATGTTTTGTGTAGGCTTTATATTCAGAATTGCCTTGCCCTGACCTCCGAGGTTGCCTATTCAGGGTTCCATGTGCACTTCAGCTGTTCAGTTTTCCAGTGTCCACACTATTATTTGGTCTTTTGAACATGAAAAACTAACACCTGACTAAACAAAAACTGGTATTCTTTAAATTCCAGTTCATATATAATCTTTAAAAACTACTTTGGAAAATATTCCCCTAAATGTTCACACACTGTCATCTCAGCCATTGTCTAGGTATCATGGACAAAAATCTCTAATTAGCAGATCTCTTTGAAAACTTTAATAATGCACACCTGCAGTGGTATGATCTTTGCAAGAACAGAAAGGAACTGATAGGGTTATCCCAATTCATGAGTATGAGTTTTGTATAAAGATATCCAGATGGACTGGAATCTGTACATGTGTAGGAGGGCAAGTGCAGGGTGTGCCTGAGAGATAGAGAAAAGCTGCAGATGGTGTTTGACTGTTGAACTGAGAATATGTATCTGTAATTTATCTGGAAGATGAGGTAAACAGCACATTAATTAAATTTGCAGATGATACCAAATTGGAATGTATTGCAAACACCATTGAGAAATGATACAAAGCAAAGTGACCTAGAAAAGGTTAGAAACATAAGCAAAACTTTAAAAAGTGATATATAAGCTTGGGAACGAAACATCATATAATGAAAAACAAATGAAGTAGATAAACTTAAATAAAGTAGACATAACTGAAAAAAAATAATATTGACAATTTACAGCATATGACCAGTTTTAAATTTTCTCATCTTGTCTCATCTCACCTTGTTTCATTTCTCTCTCCTTTCTTCTCCTCTCTTATCTTCTTTCTCTTTTTTTAGTTTGGTTTTTTTTTCTTTGTTTGCTTTGGGTGGGTTTTTTTTGGTTTTATTTGTTTCTTTGGTTGGTTTGGTTTAGTTTGTTTTGATTGGGTTTTGCTGTTTGGTTGTGGGGTTTTTTTTGTTTTGGGGGGTTTTGGGTTGTTTGTTTGTTTGGGGGTTTTCTTGGTAGAGTTTCTGCTAAATTTTTGTTGATGTATTAAAAGTGTGGTTTGTTTCAGTGAGGAAAATTTGTATCACAGCCAGAAAGACATTGTCTCACATTTTTATTTCACTGACTGAAAAATCTACTGCTACAGCTATAAAAATCTGTGGCATTGGATAAAAAATGTCATTATCTTAGTGACTATAAGCAAAATAACTTCTTTATAGTCTAAAAGTAATATTGGAACCCCATCTTGTTAAGGCCTTGCTCCCTGCTACCATCACCTCTACTGTCCAGGAAAGGGGTTCCTTTTTTTGCATTTGGTATAGCCAGTGTAAATCTAATTAAACTCAGACAAGTTGTTCTCAGTTTGTATTTAGCTTTGAAGTTTGCTACTTCTGTTAAAGAATAAGGAGGGGTTGTAAACTATTTTTTTATTTTTTCGATCTGTACTGCTTATGTAAAACATATCAACTCCCTCTAGGAACAGCATATTACCTTTGCCACTGTGATTGCAATATCATTGTGACTGATGGTGAGTTAAATTATGAGAGTAATTTAATTCCAGAATATCTAAAATTTGAAGAAATAAGCATTATTGCCTGTAATTATTACAGCTGTCATCTGGGAAGTGAGAACTCAACTGTACCTCCTGCTCTGACAGAGAATTTTATTTCTATTTTATGGTCAAGTAAGAAAATAATTTTTAAAGGAAGTGTTAAAAAACCAAACAGGAATAAATTAGAATAAAGACACACAGTGAAGGAGGAGATGAGTTTATAGTTTACAGGTAATGACCTTTGCCCTTTTCCTTCCAAATGCTTACCCAGAACTGCCTTTGCTACTCTGAGAAATGCTTTCAGCTCTTAAGCATTCTCCTCCCTGAAAATAAATAAATTAATAGTTCTGGAAAGTGAGATCAACATCCATAGATAACTTAATTGCCAGGATGCCTTTAACCTTTGCCTTTTACCTTTATACCCTTAAGTTATGGCTATGTGGTGTATTTCTCTATGTGACAATATTTGAGATAAATTATACTTATGTTCCTAGCTGAACAGTATCACCATTGTAATAGCTGGATTACAAAGTACTCCCAATTAATTCAGTCTGTTGATCATAGTTCTCAAAGGATGTAGCAGGTTTGGTCTTTTCAGGATAGGAATAAGCAGAGGCCAGAAATCTTACTAGGAAACAGGTAAGCTGCTTTGCGAGAGGACCTATAGCATCAGATGCTGTATGCAGAAGGTATGTTTGGTGCTCAAATAATAAATTGTCATATCTGGTTGCAGAGAAGAATATGTGTTTATGAATCCATTTTCCACAGAATTAACTTCCTTAAGCTGTCTTAATCAAAATGAGAAACTGATTCAGATGTGTCTTTTGTCCGCTGCTGAGTATCCTGTCAAATTCTTTTTACAATCCTCCGGAAAACCACAGCTTCCTGAAACACTGAGAAGGCACCTGGCTCTTTTATTTTAATCTCCTTCTTAAAGAAATTTTACTTGCTTTTACTTTGTCTGGTGAAGTAAATTTCTGAAGAAATTTTATTTACTTTTACTTTGTCATGTTAAACTCCTAAACCCAGTGTGGTCCATGGACAGAGAAGTTTTGCAGAGTTTCGAGGTCCTCTTCTACAGCTGGCTGCAAGAATAAAATCCCAACCAAATGCCTGTACAAATGACACCTTGATCAAAAGTTATAACAGAAAACTTCAATAACAAATCCGAAGATTTTTAAGACACGTTGGCAAATGCTTAAAAGAGAAAAAAAATCCCTGAATTATTGGCAAGTGTAAAGACCAATATACTTGGGAAACATTTCTGAGGTATGTTGACTGCTGCCTCTTGAGTGGTGGGAAAGCATGTATCCATACTTCAAAATGTTTGGATTGTTTCTGAGCAGGAAGAAAGACAAAGATTTAGAATTCATTTTTATTGGTTTGTTTGCAGAATACATATTGAGTTTTTCCTGTTACACATGCAGAGCGACTCCACTTATAAGAATGAGCAAGTGAGCAGACACATCAAGAGAGCAAGTTTTCATGTTCCATTGTTGAAGACTAAAATAAAATGTTCTGGTTATGACTTAGAAGCCGTTTATTATCCTTTATACAATTTAACAGAACTCTGAGACAACTATATATATATATATTTTTTTGCCTTGAAGCCAAATGAAAGGATAAGGAATCAAACATAGTACAACTAATAAAAATGTGTAACCATATAATATTGTATAACCATTAGAGCTTATACAAAATATAAGCATTTTACAGCAGAATACAATCCATTTGATCTTGATGCTGTAAGGATCTAAGCAAAAAATTCTGGCAGACAAAGGGCAAGATAATAATGAAGGACTAAAAATAGGCAGCATACCTTGACAAACAAACCAAAACCCAATATAATCAGCAATGGGAGAAGGCCCTCCCATTTTTCAGGGGAGCAGGAGCACGTGAATAAAGCACTACACACCAGTGAAGACAACTGGAGAAGAAATAATATACGAGAACTTCAGCTGCAACTCGACATAAAGAGCACTGAAGGCTAATCAACTTCAAATCAGTGAAATGTCAAGTACCACAGACATTATGCCACATAAATGTAAACATTATCTGCTTTACAGTGCTGTATACTGAGATCTATTTAAGAAATCTTAAAGACTAAAGGTTTGGTGTTCATAATGGTGATGGTTATTAAGGTACAAAAAAGTTACCAGTAACAAAGGTGTTTCTGATCAATTAAGTTAGTAAAGTTTTAAAGTTTCAAACTGTTCTGCCTTATCAATCTTATGACATCATTATAGTCCTAATTTTCATATGTGTATATATATACATATATATGTATACATTCATTTAATGGAAATACTTCTCCCCCAATTGACTAACTGAGTATTTTTCTTTGAAAGACTGGGATTATTCACCTTGTATCCTTATACTACCATTGTGTTTTCTTCCCTTTACTCTCATTGCATTTTCCCTGAAACTGCATTTAACATTAAGCAATAAAGCTTTGGTAAGTATATTCTCAGTATCCCTTTGGTTAGCCTTGAGTTTTCTGTTGCCATGCATCATGACCTTCTATTTTTGTGTTCATATGAAAGTTGTTTTGAACAGAGATAAAATCTAGGGAAAAAAAAGAAAGCAAAGATAATATTGCAGAGATATATGACTGAATCCAAATCTTTCTTTACTAAATGATTATCTGGTTTAAAATAACTATGCAATAAGTGCTGAAAACATAATCATTATCAGGAATTTATAATCACAATCATGGCTTCACTATCAGTTCAGTGAAATGATTTTAAATTATTTTCTTTTGAGCTGTTAATGTCTCATGAGTTTTCCACAGTGTCTGATAGTAAAAGTTTGCAAGAGAAATATTTTTTCCTGTAATAGACAAATAGACAATAGATTTTTATCAGATGGAAGATTACACAGTGGTGAAAATAATAACAACAAAAAAGATTCAATAAATCAGGTCATTTCTTTTTTTAATCCTTTCAGCATCACTGACTATATTGGAGTGATCTGTTTTTAAAGATCTTTAAGCTTATGGGTGGCACAGAGAGGTCCTAGACTTCTGGTTTGGTTTCTTTTTTTGTCTTTTTCTGGTATTTGCTTTTGGGGTTTTTTGAGATTTTTGATTGGTTGTGGGGTTTTTTATTTTGTTTTAAATTTGCATACTTAGGCCCTCTGCTGGTGACCCAAATGGAGTTGTGCCAATTTACATTAACAGTGTCGACACATATTTGGCTGTGGATTAAACTAATGCATTTTTCATCTCAAACATCTGCCCCAGCCTGTTATCAGAGGCTGCTGTCCCTATGGCAAGGGTAGATTAATGAAAACCTATTTATTAATCAAGACTAACCTGTTAAAGAGAATTGAATTCAGCATTAGCTTACCTTAATGTGACTGGATGCAAGTTCAAGGAAATTCTGAGGATCAGTTTAGCTCTTCCTGTTCCTGTGGTGGCATCTTACCCAAGTGGAATAGGCAGCTAGGGGCTGGAGACAGATTCAAACGTCAAATCTAAACATGCCACAATTTTTTTCTTTCTGACATGAAGTCTGCTTTAGGACAAAATCTACTTGCAGCTGGTAGGGATAGACGGCTGCTGTTTCTCACAGGCCTGCACTGTTCACATGTATAACCCTTCTTTGGGTTAGAAAGCAAACTGAGAAATAAAAACAAAAAACTAAAACAAAACAACAACAACAACCCCCCCCGAAAAACCAACAAAAAACCCACAACCCCCCCCCCCAAACAAGCAAACAAAAAAACAAACCAACCAATCAAAATAACCCACAAAAGCCCAGCCAAAAAGCCAAGCCAACAAAACATGTCAAAACTGAGAAAGTATTAATACTCTGTTAAGAAAGAAGCTGAAAATGTGAGGTCACATCCCACTATACTGTGACTTCAGCTATAAAAATTTGTATATTTGATGAATCTTTAAAATGTTGTCCTCTTACAAATTTTCATTCCTGTTTGATGCTTTTAGACATTCATTGTCCTGTGTAATTGTCCTATTGCACAGTGATATGCAAGCAGGTAAAAGATCCTTAAGCAGGTGAAATATCTTTTTTCTTAAATAAAATATGTATTTTCAAAAATAAAAGTAAGCAAATAAGGCATGGGAAATTTTTCTGAACCCTTGAAAAAAAAAATGCATTATTGTGTGTATTTCTCTTAATATCAACATCATTAAAATCTGACTGGTTTAGTCCTTACAGTCCTTACAGTATTCTAAATAAAACATAGTGAATTATACGAGAATGTGAGAGGATTCTGCACAATTCCCTAGGTGTGAAAATACATTTTCAACATTAAATTCTCAAATATAGCACAATGGAATTTTACCAATCTTTCCAAAACACTGTGTTGAGGGGGAAGAAAAAGCATGAGAAATATCCTCCTGACAGTTAGTGAAGTGAAAAGCGTTTGAAAAATGCTGCTTTGAATGAAAGTGCCATTCCAGCCCTAGCCATAACACCACATTTCCAGCTCTACAGTCACTTGCTTCCTCGTGAATATTCCCCTGCCTTTGAGGACAAGTCCTTTATTATTCATTCAGCAGCCTTCCTGGGATGTTTGCTAAAACACAATGAGGCATAAGGATTTTAAACAATAAATAAGTCACCTCAATACCATTTGGCTGTAGATTAAACACAGAGGTTATTGAAAGTAAAAACAAGATTTGACCTTCGTTATTTCAGTACACACTGAGCAGGGCAATGCAGAGCAAGGTGAGCAGGCTGTCTGAGCAAGCATCAGTACAACTTGCAAACTGCGGAAGAAGGTGCCTGTGCCACAGCCATCCACAGCTCTAGGGGAGAAGCCTGCATATCTTCAAACTGAATTTTACTATTATGCTTCATTCCCTCTATTGGTGTAATAGACTGAATTGGAATATCTGAAGAATGGGAGTAAAGTAGGGTTTCTTTATTTGTTCTAAGTGTCTTGGGGTAGTTTTTCAGTTGTTAGAGATTTTTTCCTACCACTTTTGCTTAACACCTGGTCACAGAGAGCTAAGGACATAAGTGTTACAAATAGTTTTGACAAGTTGCAATTATTATTGTTGTACCTATAAAATATCAATTGTAAGTCTACCACCCAGAATGTACTTTAAATAAATTCATACACAACATATTACTGTACGTATTGTAAGTATTTGATTTGAATATATTCCTGGAATGCAATACAGATTGTTGGATTTTTTTTCTCTAGTTTATTTTCCTGTGTTTCAGAACACACAGTAAATGCTTCTCATGATAATTGTACCCACACATGCAGAAAAACATTGACAACTTCTTTGAATCATTATTCAAGACAGAGAACTTTCCATTTGATTTGAAAGACTGTAGTGGGTAAAATTGCCCGACTGCCAGATTTCCTGGCTTTTCAGAGAACCAGGATGGGGTTCCCTATAGGCTGCCATGGCAACACTTGGTGTGCTATGGTCTTCCATGAACTGCAGGGGACTGTGATCCAGTGCCTGGAGCACCTTCTCCCCTCCTTCTGTATTTTACTGTATTTTCATATTACCCTTCTTTCACTTTGGTGCCTACAGGGCTGTTTTCCTCGCATTTTCTTACTCTTGCTCACAGCTGCTGTGTATTTTTTATCCTCTCATAAATATGACATCATAGAGGAGCCAGCAGCCTTGCTGAACAGCTCAGCTTTGTGCAGTGGTGGGATCATCTCAGAGCCAACCGAAATGGGCTCTGAGGCCAGTGCAGCTTCTGGTCTTGCAGAAGCCACACTCACAGCCCTCCTGCTACCAAAACTGTCATGTAAACAAAGTCCTTTGTTGCTGTTCATTTCTATTACTTCTTTTACTTTGATTAATATCAAATTGTATTCCTCTCCTCTAATTTAAAAAAGAAGAGTCTTCTTTGTACATTCCTGTCATTGATAAGAATATTTAAGAATATTTATGCTTTCCTGCCTAATCCTTTTCTAATTTCCTTTTTTGTCAATGTCAAAACAACTCATTCTCATACAAGAAGGATTGGCCAATGCGTTATAAAGCAATTCTCATTGGGTAGCCTCACTCAGAAACAGGAAAAAAAAAAAAAAGAAAATTAACAATTTGGCGTTACATATTCTTATTATTGATGATGGCATTTTGGGCACAGCTGGATATCATAAAACTTTATCAATATTTTTCTGTTCCTATGGATTAGGGTTTGCCAATATATCTTATCGGTTCTGTAGCAGTTGTCATGATTGGGAGCTACTGAATACACTTTTTTTAATGTCAAGCAATAAATAAATGGTAACAAAAAGGGGATAAGCGCTTATAATGTAACTGTATATCTTAAACCTGTGAGGTGCATCAAGTCACTTTGCCAGTTGTTCGCAATCATTCTCAAACAGGAAAACAAACTGGTAGCAAAACTTAATCCCAGAAGGATGATAACTACTGAATTTACATCCACCCGTAAGCACAATTCCACATATGTTTTCCCTGTATAAAATACAGATGAAAAATTCTTGAATTTATACTGCATGAAAATTACATCAACAGCAGGAAGGGCATGGAAGAAAAAACCAACCAAACAAGTTCAACTTTGAGTGTTAAATGTCAAAAGAAAGACCATAAGCAGCAGCCATATTTCAGTGAAAGAAAAGGATCCTCTTCAGAAACATCTCATCTACTGTTTTAGTATATGTGTAATATTCATTGTGATGTGGTTTTGTATCATCTAATATAAGAAGACTGAAATAAAAAGAATAGAGAAATACAAAGCATCAACATTACTTTCACACAAATTAAATTATGAAATTACTGGTTCCCTCCATCTTCAGTCATCAGTAAGGTAGATAATTAGCAGATAGGCTCCTTCTGTACTCCAAAGATGTACCAAACCCAAACTACAAAAATATACTTAACTATGTGGGATAAGTGGTCCCTGAGGAGGGCCACTTTATCTTCCACATGAATTGAATTCGGCTGCACAGTTAGGCATCTAGTGCCCTAAGAAAGTAAGAAATTTATGTAAGAAATGTAGAGATGTAAAAGGACCTATGGGAGATGTGTGTTTTCTGAAGCAGAAGCTGGATGTCAGACAGGATAACAGGTATCTCAAATGTTACTGAACATATGCTTGGTCAACTGGCACTCACTTTGATTTTTTTTTTCGGAGCAATTAATCAATGGTGTTTCATTCAGCTGCACACTCTGCAGATACATCTCATGCCATCTTCAAACCATGCAGTTATTGAAAGCATATGCAAGGGGCAAGCATTCAGTTGTGTGAAATATCCTGTGTGATTCCACCTGGCCTGGGACTGCTGACTATTGGTTCAGAACTGAGTTAATTTCCTTCTTTTTTTTTTTTTTTTTCTTCCTTCTATTTTAATACAGTTATACGTGAAATCCTAAAAAGTTTCAAATAATATTAGACAGCAGTGTTCAGATGACTGTATGGAACTCCTGGAACTTTTAGGCTTGCAGTGGTCATGAGATTACACTGGACACTTGAATGGACTCTCCATTAATTATAATGAGAGCTTAAAAACTTGGCTGAAAGGCAAACATCTACGCTGAAACAACTGAATTTTAGGATCAACTGTTTGAAGATGTATTTCCTTTTCATTTGGTTACCTAAATATAGGCATGGTTGCTGTAGGTTATTAAAGCTGTACATTATTAAAGCTAACCAACCCTATGTAACAGCCTTTCCATTTACAAATTACATAGGATCCCATAGGATGTCTCAAACAACAAAAAATAGTCTCTGTTCCAGAAATTAAATTTAGATCTGAATGCTGAGTAATGTAGATGTCTGTAGATGTCTGTGGCCAGCATTTTACATTAGCTTCTGAGAAGTTCTTGATAAATATTAACAACCTCTAGAAGTACTTCAGGAACATATATGTAATAAGGTTCCCTGTAATTATCTCCTCTAAAAATGTGAATAGACACCCAAATCTTTATTACCATTCCACGTATTTCAACAGCTGGATTTGTTTTCAGTGTTGTGTTTGTATTATTAAAAATTTAGAAGATCATTATATTGTTTAGCTTTGTTGTTGTTGTTGTTGTCATCACAGTCATTGTGTATAAATGTTTTGGGGTAATTCTGTCTTTTGAGCATCATAAACAGTAACAAATGTTTTTTGATTCACTTACAAATTATAAGAGAGAAGCCATGAAATTTTCCTAACCTTTTCTGCAGCTCAATAAATCACAAACAGACAAGAAAGTTAAGCACTGCTTCAGTGGAAAATCAGCAGACAGATGTAGCACACATTCCCCTCAAAATAATTCAGAACCTGTTCCAATTTATCAAATGCCTACTTTATCTGTCAAAACAATGTCCTTTCTCAAATAAAGGGCATTGTTTCTGCAGCAAGAAAAAGGTTCTGATGTATTGCTATCTGCAAATGGATGGTGGAATAATGGAACAACAGGCAGCATTTCAAGCTAAGAGATCAAAGGGCAGAATACATTACAATTCTTGTTAAAATAAATTAGACTGAAATTGTAATTTTAATAAAGACACTTATAACCTTAAACAATATTTTTTTTGCATTCCCAGATCAGCAGAAACGATAAAGAAATCCCTTTAATTATATAAGTAGATGCATTTCTTCCCATTGGGAGAACTTTGAATTTCAGAGCTGTAATGTACATTAGCTGATATCTTGTGCTGACATGACACTATCTTACATCTGCAGAGGAAATATTTTCAATTCCTTTATTCATTTTTACTGTATTTTCATATTACCCTCATACTACAAAAGCATTCTTAGATTTCTAGGTTAATAATTTCTGTATCTTGAAATCTGCCAGGATAATTTTGATCTTTAAATGTTCAATGATGTATTATGATATTAAGTCACAATATTGAATCATAGTCCTCCTTATAAGCAGCCATTCTTCCCAAATTCCACTAATAAAATTAAATCAAGGATTAAATTCTTTTAAAGCCCTATTCTCTCTAGAGTAAATTAGAAAACAACAACAAAAAAGTAAACTGTTCGTAATTGTCAATTAACTGAAAAAGCCCAGGAGTTTTAAGTGTTTAGCGAATCTGTTTACTCAAACCTGGTTCTATTATCCAGCTATTGTAATGCTTAGATACTTTCTTTAACCTCAACATGTCAGATATTTATGAAGATTCCTGCAGCCAGCTTGATCCCGAGCTGAACTGTGACAACTTTGCACTGATGTATCTGTCTCCTCCATGATTGCGTGTGGCTTCTTCATTCTTATATTCTTCCATTTTTCAATTCCTCTTTATGTAACTGTGACCTCTGTCAGTTATTAGGTTTTTCTCCTTATGATACATTTTTTAATATCACAGAATCCTCCAAAAATATATGACTGAATGAACTCCCATAGAAAATTTTTCTTTTATAATCAGCTAATGACAGCTTCAAAAGTTAGCAATATTTCTTTTTTTTAAGGAACACTTTACTTACACCTTGATATTTATAATCTCTAAAACAGAGTCTCAATCATTCTATGAAAAGGAACCCTAGGAGCAGAATCATAGCAAAGTAAAAATAAGAGCATTTTACTATATATCCTCTGAGGTCAGATTTATTTACAACCTAAGTTTTTATTTTGGTGCCATTCCAGTGCAAGGTAAAAACTAAGCCCATCATCTTTAAACCTGGACATCTGTTAAAGCTCAGTTGTGCCAGCTCTTGCTCAACTGCGTAAGTAGATGTTTGGGTTTATAAACAGTCCAGCTGAAATCAATTAGTTTTTGTACAGTGCAATACAGATGATGGGGAATTCTAGAATTTTCCTCATTAAGATTAGACTAACTCAAAAAGATATACTGATATCAAAACAAGCTTTGACCAGTGTGAATCTCAGTAGAATTGTGGGAGAGTCATTGCATCCCCAATTGTACAACGGCAGTCCCTGGCTCGAGGTAGTTCCACACTCTTTTCCTACCATCACTGTGTGACAGCATTCTCTATTCTTTTGCAGACTGATTGAACAGTTAAATTCAGAAATTTGTACCAATGCAACTGATTTTCCCTACACTGTGCTAGGGAACACTCACATGAACCAAGTTGGTTACTGAAAAGCTGCAGGATAACTGCCAGCTAGTGGGTAGTGAGAAGAAACTGGGAGATAAAAATTGTCACTTCAGCATACCCCAAATGAGAAGGGTTTATATATTTTAAGTCTCAAAGGTATGTAGGATTGGGCCAGCACATGCAGAGTACAATTCTTTGAGAAATAAGGCACTCTTTCACTGCTCTGCTGCTGGAACCATTCCGAAAAATGTTAGTTTGCCTTAACCAAGCTATAGACCATTTTTCAGGACAGTTTTACTGTATTAATCAAAACAAATTTAAACCAACAGACAAATAAAGAATTTTGCTTGGACTAAATGTTATGTAATGTCATAACTACTGTTATGAGAGCTATGCACACATATTCAAGAGTCCCTTCAAGATCTTCACCCCGCCTATATTTTCAAGAAGTAGTTGACAATAGTTCTATCATTTTACAAGCACATAGCTGCAAATTCAAAGATACCTCTATTTAAGGAGTTATGAATAGATAAATTTTTATGACTGATATTTACTCACAAGTAATGAAAATTAAAAACTCCGAGACAACTACGAATGTCATTTTAATTTAATAAAGATATTCTGTAGCTATTGACAAAAGAAAATGGTCATTAAATAAAGATTAATGAGAAAGCAAATTAAATTCAGAGAATGTGAAGATAAAATAAAAAAAAGTGTATCTGGAGAAAACAAACCTTTCTCTTCCAGATAGTCTTAATCAGAATCGGAGACAAAACCTAAATTGAAATGGTTAATTAGGACCCAGGCTGAAATCTCTAGGTAACCAGAATGCCAGCTGAAATTACTGAGGTTTCAGATGCACAGACCATTAGGAATAGGATGATCCCAGATCAGCGCAGTTTATACAGAGGACCACAATCTCTATTGAAATCTGACTTTGGGTTGCTCTGGAAGCAAGCGGGAAGAATAGAAAACATCCAATTTGAATATCAACCATAAACTATCTGAAGCCAAAATCAACAGAGATACATCAGTGTAAATGGTTGGCAAAGTGTAAATAATTTGCCATAATTCTCTGCAGAACTGCAGCAGAAACTTTTCCTCAGAGTCATTTCTGCTGCTGAGAAAGTAAATTAGGACCTTGTTAACACAACTCTCTACTGCTTGCCCTTTACATACTCACCCCTCCCCATGAAACAAACATAGAAGTGTGGCTAAAAATGAATAGATAATTCTGATGTGATAGCACATTTCCCAGGGGAAAATGACACGACAAAGCACAGGAGACTGGCAACTAAACCTACCATATTTAGGACATGCAAAGTACCCCATGTCAAGTGAAAAAATATCAACAAACCCACTAATGCTGTCTGTGGAACACCTTCAGATTCATGTTTCTGTATAATATTATATAAAAGAAAATCACACAGGATTTTTGGTTTGGCACAGTTTCCTTTCTTTTGATCATATACTTTGCTTAAGAGAGAATTTTCATAGCAATAGTTTGAAAATACAGTGCGTTGGAAACAAAGTTTAAAATTGTTAATAAAAGTGATCAAGACTATAAAGGGTGCATTCTGTGTGAGAAAGAATGCTCACAGAAAAAAAAAAGGTGAGAAAAAAATTTGCCTTCTTAAGGAAGTTAAAGTATTCAGGAAATGTTTTATTCACTGATAGCCAAAAAAACCAGGATCTTGCAATCTTACAATACAATGTAATGAAGAATAAAATAAATTATATACAAGTGATTTGACAAAGCTCTTCCTAACTGTAATAAAATTTCACAAGGTGGTCAAAAACCACATTGTTATCTACACTCTCCACTAATATAATTCTGTTCAATTATAATTTTTGCTTTGAAAGCTAGATTCACTTTTTTTGCAGATGTGAAAGAAAAATGAAGCCTGTGTGTTACTCTGCTTTAACAAAAAGATCAACAAAGTGGTTTGTGGTTCATATTTCCATCCTCTTCTAACAGAAATTCACAGGAAATCCAGTGTGAAACCATACAGGTACATAATATCCTTATTTTCCACTTGATACTCACATGTTGATCTTGTAATTGGTGAAAGAAAATAAAGACAATTTAATCTGGTTTCTCTCAGGAAAATGACTTGAAGAATACAAAGACCTGTATACAGTTATTAATTTAGAAGGTAACTGTGACTAATACTTAGATGAACGCTCAGGCTTGTGAAATCTTGATCTTGTCTGCTAAGTAGCTTTGTAAAAGGTAGTCCCAAATGGAGCTCTTCTTCCATATAACATTTAGTTTGAAAAGAAAAAACAACTCATTTCATTTACCTTTCAACAAGTTATGTTGACTTTGGTAGTGTATAGTATCAAATTAAATAGCTACATATCATATTTTTCTCTGAAGTTAAAATTAATTGTGACATTGAGTAGATAGTTAAACATATAGTAAAAATGACAATTTAAAAATGAAATATTTCATGCTTAATTAAAAAAGGTTATGAATAACTTCCTATTTGGACTCTTTCACAGTTCTTTATCATTTGAGATATACATCAAAACATGAAAATAAAAACTACAGATCTTTCAGTCTAATACACAGCTTACAGTAAAGGGAACTTTGAATATCCCCTTAGAGATTTCGGCAATGATTTTCCACTCCATTACACCAATTTCATACTGGGGTAAGTCCATTGATGTCAATGGTGTTACATCAGCTTAAAAACAATATGACAGAATAGAAGATCAAGGTTATTCAAGCTCTTATTTGTGGTTATGGAAAATTACACACGTCTGATGTACATAACAAGGCTCTGTTGTTCTGTATTTCTTTGATAATGAAAATGTCCTCATATACAAAGAGGCAGAAAACTGAAGTTGAAACATAACTGATATTTACCAGCTAAACATACATAGGTGTAGACAGCAAATGCTGTTGTAAAATAGCCATGCAAGATGACAGCTGCTCAGCTATACTAAAATTAAATGTGAGAAAAGTTTGAATAGACTGAATTTTCAGAATTTATGAAGTCCTAGGGAACTATAAATCAAGAAGCTGATAAGTTTAGTTATAATTACTTCTGCTGTACTAGTATTTGATATTTATTTATTAACCTTAGTATTTTACTTTTATTTATTTTATATTTCTAGAAACGTAACCACACTGATAATTGAGAATTTGTGAAATAGGCTGCTCTTGAAACAATAGTCACATAAGTAAAAATGCTGTCCTAGTCACAAAGTTAACTACAAAGACAGTCTCCTTTTCTGGAACAAAAAATTGATCTGACTGGCTGAATTTTTATCAGAGATAAGAGATTTTACCCGAGACCGGTCTCAAACTTTGGTTATTTCTGATACGCTGTGCTGCCCAAACACACCACCAAGCTGTTTGCACAAACTGTCTGGCCTGTGGCAGAGCTTATCTGAGATTTCTGTGAAAAACTCTTCACATTTTCTGTGAAAAAATGTCTGTGGTGGAGAATCAACTTCTCTTTTCTTCTAGAGGTTATTGCCTTCCAAAGGTGCAGAGGAAACAGTTAGAGGCATAGGATTCTCTCTTCTAATTCATGCTACAAGTAATGCTGTAAGGACTGTAAACCCTTAGGGATCTGTAGATTTACCCACAAAACTTTGTAACAAACATACACAGACAGTCAACGTGGATGAGTAGCTATTTTATTCTCAAGCAGACCTGAGTATCATGTATTCATGGAATCATGGATTGCCCCATTTAGCTTTTCATTCATGGAACTTAGAGATTTTTTTACTACTGAAGTAGCACCTAGCCTTATCTTGTATTTGTGCAGTAACCTTTTGTCTAAGAACACTTTGCATTTTTACTTACTGAATTGCATGCTTTTTCTTTCCCAGAGTTTCTCTAATTTATACTTTTGGTTTGTTTTGTTTTAAATTCTAATGCCAAAACCTTCTTACAACCCCTTCCTCTGCATCTCGATGTCATTTATAGGATAAGACCCATTAAGAGCGTGTGCTCTTGGATTGTCAAAATCAGTAATGCAAAACTGAGATAGGCGTAGGTCGTTCTCTTCTCCTTTTTCTGTTTCTTTCACTTTTCCAGTATTATTGTGATCCTCTCTTTAACACTTTGTCAATAGTTTTCCAATTAGGGCATTTTTGCCATAGGAAAACATAACATGGGATTATGTTGACAGCTCAAAATTTGCAGCATTCACTGCCTTTTAATTCTCACAAAGCCTACTCTCTTGGAAAAGAAAAAATTATACGCTGTTTGAAGATAAATATGCGAATTGTTTCCTGTCACCTTAATATTATGATGCTTAATATGGCTGGATTTTGGCACAGGTGTTTTATTTACTTTATGGCTGTAAACAGATACAGGCTTGCAATTCTATTATTACAAGGAATTGTGAGTAAGGCTACTCTATAAACAGCAGTATCCACTAGCTGTTGTATTATCTTCTGAAACTTTGGAAAAAAACCAGACAATGTGACATCAGGGTACAAAATCCTTTTACTTTATAAAGCATCTCACATCAGCAAACTTAGTGGTTTACAGAGTAGGTATCTACTTATCAGGAGGAAACACAATTTATTTGCCTAAACACACATATATAATACCACCCAGAATAGAAGAGCTAGGTTATCACACTCGGCTTTTGGCTTCAGAAAGATATTTATTTCCAGTACATCCTTTGTCATATCTTTCCTGAGTGAAATGAAGCTCGGACATGTAGATCACATGTAAAATGATACAATGTAAATACTAAATTTAAGGGTTTTTTAATCTATGCTTGAACTCAAAATAAATATCAGAATAATTTAACTGAACAATCAAAAAAACCCAAACAAGCAAGACCCAGCCTTCAAACCTTAAATACTGTTGAAAGAAATAAATACCAAACAGTAATAAAACCCTAATTAATAACAGAATGTATAAAAAAATAGAAAAATATTGATGTAAACAAGAATGACACAAGTCTATAAAGAAATATACCACAGAGAACTTGGATATGAAGATATATATTGATTTAAAAAATATTTTGATTTAGTGCAAAAGAATGGATAGTTTCCTTTCTCTCCTGGGTAAAAAAGGCAGGCCAAATCAGACGGGAGCCTCTGTCAGGTCTTTTAGCCTGTTACAGACTTATTTCAGGCTGAACTGAGCCACCTTCTGGAAAGGTCTGTCTTCTTCTATTTAGAATTAAAGTAGCCAAGTCTCTTACATTAGCAGCTAACATTCAGATGTGTGAATTTCAGTAAGATTAAACCCATCCTGTCTATTTTCCTACTCCAATTGTTTCATAGAGTTTTAATCTCATTGTACTTCAGAAGTTACATAAGTGGGGTAAAAGTAGATTGCTGGAAAATAACTTCATTACTTCCAGGATTAGCTCATTGATCAATGTTTTTATAAATGATGTATTAAACGTCAGCAAGATGTCTTCTAAAAATATTTTTTCTTATTTAGTCCTCTGCAATCTTTGACAGTCCGAGAGAGTTAGGGCTGTTCATCCTGAAGAAGAGAAGGCTCCAGGAGGACCTTATAGTAGCTAAGAACAGGCTGGAAAGGGATTTTTCAAGGGCGTGTTTCAAGTGATAGGACAAGGGGAATGGCTTAAAACTGAAAGAAAGATTTCAATTAGTTGTGAGAAAGAAATTCTTTACTGTGGGCCACTGGAACATATTGCCCCAAAAAATTGTGGCTGCCTCATTCCTGGAAGTGTTCAAGGCCAGGCTGGGGGGGGCTTTGAGTAACTCTGGTCTACTGGAAGGTGTTCCTGCCCATGGCAGAGCCCTTGGAATCAGATGATCTTCAAGGTTCTTTCCAACCCAAGCTATTCTATGGTTCCATGATAAATCTCCAGCACATTTTGAGGGTTCGTTTTGTTTTGATATCTGTATTAAATAAACTCTTTCTATGATTGGTCAGCTGCCGGTATTGGGAAAATAATGTTTTGAAAATCTTTTTTGATGAAGACAAGTTTGTAAACTGGTGGTTTGTTCTTGGCTGGCTGCCAGAAGCCCATCCATCTGCTCTCTCACTACCCATCCTGAACAGGAGGGTGTGAAAAAGAGGTGGATGAGTCGAAATAAAGAGAGGGAGGGAGGAGAGAGAAGTAAAATGAGTTTAGGCTACTGGTAAGTGACATCGTTTTCATAAAGTGCGAAATAGGGGCTCTTGGTCTGTGGGATTTTAAGCCAATATTTCTAACAGCACAGGAGAGTGTCCTACCTACAACACACAGTGCAGGAGTTATGGACAAGGATATGTGAAGCATGGTGAGCACTTACTACACTTCTGTTGAAGCTCTATTGCTCTCTTGGGAAAAATGATTTTCACAGGAGTTAGGGCATAATTCTTATTTTAGTAGTTAGGATACATGCCTTGGAACAGTATACAATAATTTAATTCTGTTCTTCTGGGTGGTTTATGCGTTTTATATACAAATAATTTTGGCTGCAAAACAGAAATACTCTTTCAAATTCAAAAGCATTCAAAGGAGACCAAAATACTTGGAAAGGTCTCTTTAACAAGGTATATAAGTAGTCCTCTGCCAGATCAAAAGCATGGATAAGTAATGTACCTCTTGTGATAATTCAACTAATTTAAAGGACCGTCAAGATCCTTTGCATTTACTATATGGTAGCTATTCAGTATTAAATAACATGGTCTATTTTTCATATTTACTTTGGAACAATGAGATCCATACAGGTTGAAAGACTTTCCTGTGGGATCATGTTCCCTAATTATTGCTTATTTTTTATTAATTATTTTTCAGTGTTTTTCTTCTGAGGACATTTCTTCCAAGCCCTTCAAATAAGCACAATCACATTAGAAATGCTTAGGCTGTATCCAAAGCCTGCAAAAGTTAACAGGAGTATTCTTACTGATTTCAGTGGCTTTCTTTACACTTAAAAGACATGCAAGCTGAAGCCCATTATTCACTGCTATATATCAATATGGGCTATTTCTTTGAATGTGTAGACATATTCAGATATTTTAATGTCAGTGTTCCAGGTAAATAAACCTCATCTCTTGTACATGCTACAAGACAATTTCATCAAGTCAAATCATATGTGCAGTCAGAACAAAGCATTCTTCATTTTCCTTATATAATATATTTAAGGCTAGACAATTGCTTCATGTCTTTCCAATTTTGTATTTCTCCTGTTGAACCACTGTTTGTCCTAAGGCTTATTGATTCCAAAACTGCAGAATTGTCTCTGAGTCATTATAAACCAGCAATTACAAATTTGTCTCTTAAAAACACAGCTTCTTTATTTTAGTAACATGAGAATAAGACCTGCATACCATCCACTTCTTATCTCCTCAAGCAGCTGATTACACATGTGTAGGTTGGTTAAATTTTTAGAGAAAGTAGTCCAAAATAAAGTTGAAAAGTGGTTAAAACCCACAGTGAACATCTTTCTCATATTCTTTGTGAAAACCATTGCCATAAACTTGCATGCTGAAAACAGCATTTTCAGATGGGACAAACCGAATACTTTCAACTCCATTGTGAACTGGTACTTCAAAATTTTCCCAAGTGTTTTCTTCCCAATGTATACACTTATTTTTCCTGGAAGTTGAGCTAAATAAAAATTTTAATCCATCAATATTTGTTTCACACAGTTACATATTGTAAGCTTTTATTTTATTTATTTGGTTATTATTCATTTTATTCATTCCATTAATGGAAATTCAAAAGAGTAAAATATTCTTTCACCTCAAATCAAAAGGAATATTTTTAAATATAATTTTTGCAACCTGGCAGAATTTCTTTGAATAAATTTTTACCTATTTCATCCTCAAGATATTAACACCCTGAGGTTTATTGTATTTCTTCCTAAAAGGCATTTAAAATTTAAAATGAAATTTTGTGTTAAAAAAAAAAAAAAAAGAGTATCTTACTAATGCTTTATTTCAATAATTATAAAGTTGTTTGAGGGGGTTTTTTTTTCAGTTTTCAGATCACTTGTTTTTCACAGAATTTTGTAATATTAACATGGCTATAAGGAAACAGGTAACAAGTATATCTTTGAGAATTTTCACAAATACAGCACAGTCATAAAATGAATAAATTTTACCCAATGCTTCCAGAAGTAACTATCTGGGTCTCTAATGCTGTGTCTAATGCCAGCTTCAAATTAATTTTAAACTGACTATCCAGGCATATTCCTCAGCAATCTTAGTCTTAATCTGATCTACTGATTCTGTTCTTATCTTTATTTCAGATTCCTACAATTTCTTCTCAATTAACCTCTCAAAATTTTAGCATCCTTTGTCTTGAACATGTTACACTATTTCAATGTTTCCATGTTTCCTTTGTTCTTTAATTAAAACCATATTTCTTGTTATATTTTTCCTTCCCTCTTTTATTTTAGGAATACAGTTTTCACTACTTTCCTTTGTCTCATTTAACAAAAAAATATTGAAATGGAGAAAAGTTTCAGAATGAAAGACTTTTTTAAACTAAATGTGTTTCTTACCTCCTCTTCAGCTGGCACTCATTTTGTTTTTGCATAAAGAGTGAAGTGTTTTCTAAATGACTTACAATTATTCTCTTTATGAGGTAACAGCATCACTCATCTCAAGGTAATTTTCTTAGTTCACAAGTACTCCAGTTAAAGTGTGACAACAATTACTCAAAACCAGGTACCAGGTCTGGCTGTGGGTCCTCCTAAGAGCAATTCATCTTCTCAAAAAATATGTTTGAGAGAGATAAATATTGTTTTCAACAATATTCAAGCTTTCCCTCCATTTTGCTTGTTTTTTTGTTTGTTTAGTTGGTTTGGTTTGGTTTTGGTTTTGGTTTTATTTTCTGCACAGAGAAGATTTGATACGATTGCTTACATTTCAGCATGAATTGACATTTGACCAGAAAGTACCCTGTGTAGTCCTATGCTGTTGAGACAGCTCTTCTGTAGTCTTCTGTCATCCGATGCACAAAAGGTCTAAAACAGTATTTCAATGACACTTGACTCATACATTAGGCTGTTTTATCAATATTGTAGTCCAAACGCCAACTCTCAATTGACATCTACCTTTGGTCAGGTTATTTGGTAATACTGACTGAAATCTGGACTCAGTTTCTGGTATCATTCTTGATTCTTTTATTTTACAGTTCATTCTTAATTGCTGCCTTACTGCTGATATTTATACAATATTCTTCGAATGCAGTTATAAACAACATGAAGTTCTCACAAACTGGGAACAACATCCTGACACCATAAAAGTAAACAGGGATGAAATTTATATTTCTGGAAGTTCAGCACAGAAATCAATTGCTTAAACAGAGATATCTGGTGAAGTGTGAGATAACTGAGGGTATCTAACCTGACTTGCAGTTCCTCACCAGAAGCACACAAGTTTTTCACAGATCCTGTGTGTTATATACCAGCTGCATGCACAACACCTCAGATGTCATGTGTCATTTCATATAGTTCTCACTATTTATGCTTTGGAAACTTAATCACGCCACTTCAGATGTATAGGTAAAATCCACCTTCTGTGTATTTATTAAAACTCAGCCAAATCATAAAAAAATAAACATTAAAAATAATTCTAAGAAGTTTGTGCAAGTTCTCCCTTTAAAGCAAATATCCATAGTTCAATTATTTTTTATATGTTGGTGATAAAAAAATTAGTTCGGTCTGTACCAGAATTAAGTGATCATGCTCTTACACTCTTCTTTCTAAGTCAGCTATTGGTTAGATCTGAACATTTTGGTTTAAATTAGTACTTTTCCTATGCACTTAATCAGAAAGTGACTTGAAACAAGGGAGAGAAATTATGATTACTTTTTTTTTGAAAATTTAATTAGAAATCCCATGAAGTCAGCAAGTCCATACCTTGAGGGAGGGACTCATTCATACCAGTTAGCAACAAGCCATCTGGTCTCTTTAGAAGAAACGCTGATAGAGTTTCAAGTTTCCTTGGCCAGAGGAAGGGATTGTGGTCTTATATATTTATTGACTGAGATGCAAGTAACATTTTATCACGAGAATTGTCTGTTTATGCAGCTTTTCTTAAAAATCCACTTTGGAGAAAGATTTATGAGCATTGTGTATCCTGAAGTTATTCCAAGTCCAGGTATATCCTGACAGGTGCATAAAGAGGGAAATTCATGGGAGTTAGGCTACCTCCCTTACAAACATTGCCTCTGAGATTGTCATATCCACAAGGTTGTCACTGCCCCTTCACCATTCTCTGTAGATTTGTGAGCTCTGGCAGCATGGAGACCAGGAACCTGACTGGTTTGTGTCAAGGCAGAACTGGTGATACAGAGATATGTCGGCTCACTGGTGCGAGGAGACTTTGGGGTAAAGGTAAATCCCTGTGATTTGATTGCTTCTATTTTTGTCTCAAGTAGAGAGAAAAATTAATTTTTTTCCCCTAATACATCTGCATTTATCAGGGTTTATATGCATTGTAGCATATACTCATGGAAAAAGCAATATGAAACAATTTCTAAATCTCATCTTTTTTTTCAAAGAAAGCAAACAAATGAGCAAGAAAGATCTCTCCAGAATCTTCTTATATTTTATATAACCTGGGAAGAAGGAAGTTCTTACAGGAACTCTGGTGATTAATCAAAGTCAGAACATTTATTGACTTTACATCTGTTAAGATATGAATTGTTAATATAACTCAGTAAAGGATTTGGTTGATGCAAAACAGAGTGCCAGATTCAAATTTCACCAAACTCTAGGCTCCATCCACTTTTACAGCATAATAGCTATCTCTATTTTCATTAGTAAAAGCTTCTTTTGTGTGTTTAGATATATATTCTCATGTATCACAGGATAAAATAACTATTCTACTTCATTATTTTAGTATTTCAGACAATTCTATTTAAGAGAAAGTTGCCATATTTCTGCTGAAAAACCTTTCTTCCTGATGACTATTATACAAAAAATAATTAATCTTCTGCATTTGAAGATGAGAATATATATTTCTTTCCCAATAGAATAAATATGATAGAGGAATCAGAAATTAAGTAAAAAAATGCAATTATTGTGAATGCAGTGTTCAGAACAAAAGTCTTTTTAAATGTTTTCATCCAGCTTGTTACAGAGAAGTGATCTACTGTCATACAATAATTTTTTTTCAAACTTAGTGAATTTTTATGAAAATAGAGTTATAGTTAATAAGGATAAATGTTGCTACAGTATACTAAGTCATATCAGTGTATTCCACGTGTTGAGCTATGAGAAAATAAGAGTGATGCAAATTCAATGTCTCATTCCATGTAATCACACAAAAAGGAAAGTAAATGCTAAATTGTTGTCGAGGCATGTGCCTACTGGAGTATCATAAAGGCCTGTTCTTAGTGTAGTTTATATCGAGCCTCTCTTCCTGGTCCTGGCATATCAAGAAATAAATACAATAACTACAAATAATTAATGCAAAAATTTCCAGGTAATTAAAATTTTATGAATACTAAGCAGCAAAAAAAAAAAAAAAAAAACGGGGCCCGTTGGGTGGAGAAGACATGGATTTTTTGACAAAGAGGATCATGTGAATCATGGATATTTAAGTGTATTTAATAGGTCATAAACACAGAAGTAAAGAATACAGTCACATTCAACATCCAGTTCTGAAATTTACTGAGATCGAGAAGGATTTTAAAGTCACAGCAGAGTGCCACATTAGTTACCTATATGAGGTGCCCGTGCAGAGCTGTAGTCAACACACATAACCTTAAGGGAACACATAACCTTAAACAGAAATAGGATGGCAGAAGCTCACATCTGTACATGGTATTCAAAACAACACTAATATAAACATCTAGAGATTTCTCCTTTTAATTTTTTTTTAAAGGATTTGTAGAGATCGGGGTATTTCCAAAGTAAGTAAGCAACAGGAATGTGTGCAGCACGCTGTGAAAATTTGGCCCTATAGAACAATGCCCCAAAGCATTTGGGCTGCACAGGGAGCCACTGCAAAGCTCTGGGGGCATGTAGGAAGGATTACACATTAAAACAAATAAATCTGCCCCCAAAAAACAACCAACCAACCAAAAAACCTAACAAAGAAACAAGAAACAAACCAAAACAAAACAAGCAAAACAAAACAAAGACCAAAAAAACCTAAAACCCAAAATCCATCTGTATATATCTGAGGCCCCTCAGGCCAAACACGAGTTTAGAGGAAGGCACACAGCTTCTGTGGGTACACTGAATCTCCCTAACTAGATAGGGAACCCTTGAACAAACCATACACACAGTTCCATGGGCCTGGGTGGGTACATCCACAAGTCCCAAGGAAACAGGCTAATGCCATTGTAAGGTTCCTCTCTATCTTGGAATAGCTATGATAAACAGGAGAGGTTCCTGAAGACTGGAAGAGAGAAAATGTTGCTCTTGACCTTGGAGGTGAAAAGAAAGCTCAGGATTACAGGCAGGTCCATCTCACTGCTGTTGCTGGGAAAATGATTGGGAATATCTTTCTGGAAAGCATACAAATACATGAAGGAAAAGCAGGGAGTAGTCAGCGTGGGTTTAGAAAAGAGTAATGATAGGCTTCTGCAATGAAGTGAATAGATTGGTGGGCATAGAGAAAACAATGGGTTAACGAGTTATACTTTCACTGTAGATCGATATTCTACCTCCTCTATGTTGCAAGAGAAATCTAACTTAAAATTTTCTGACTCTAGATTTAGAGATAAATGTTCAGAATGAAACATTGTATCTTTGTTGCTAAGATGAAGACTGTTTAATATGTCTCATACGAATATTTCCATTTATAACAATACTCTGCTTTGAAATTTAGGTCATTGTCAATACAATCATCAAGTGAGTGACAGAAATGCTAGGATCTTACAGCAGTCCAGAGAAAAGAAAAGATTCTCATACTCAAGAAAAATGAGAAATCAAGAAAAATTCTGAGGCTTTTCTTTACTTTGAGAACCTGGAAATCAGAGCATTTCTCTCTATAGTAGAAAAAAATGAAGAAAGGCTTAGAAAAAAGAGTAACCACACTGTCAAAAAATGCAAGCTGTGTTTCTAAACCTTCTCTCCAATTATTACTTCCAGATATTATGCTAGAAGAATTATGATAAAAATTTTAGAATTGTTTGGGTTGGATAGACCATAAAGATCATTTCTTTCCCACCCCTCTGCCATGGGCAGGGACACCTTCCACTAGACCATGTTGCCCATCCAATCTGGCATTTAACACTTCCGGGAATGAGGCATCCACAACTTCTCTGGGCAACCTGTTTCAGTGTCTCACTACCCTCACCGTAGAAAAATTCTTCCGACTATCTAATCTGAACTTGCTGTCTTTCAGTTTAAAGCCATTCCTCCTTGTTCTGTCTCTACAGACCCTTGCTAACAGTCCGTCTGTCTTGTAGGCCCCTTTTAGACACTGGAAGGTGTTCTAAGGCATCCCCAGAGCCTTCTCCTCTCCAAGCCGAACACTGTTTAAATATTTCTGCTCTGTATGTGCTTTTCACTGCTAAATATCACATTTTTTTACTTTCTTGATGTATTGCACTACAGAAATCTGAAGAAGTATGAAAGAATATGACTTTATTATTTAAGTCATATTGACAACATATCTTAATGGCAAAAATTGTCTGTATTTTGTCTTTGCAGAAAGTCACAAGAAAGTGTGATTGAAGATCCTCTTTGCTCCATTACAAAGTTCTTCATTTGACGAGGAAGAGTCCTTGCACCTGAGAGGCGTTAAGTGGCTTTGGAAGCTCACAAACACAATTGCTGTTGAATTAAGAAGCTTTGTATGCTGAATACATCAGATTAGAATCTCTCACACTGTTTGTGCGTTCAGCTTGCTGAGGAGCTTCATCACTTCCACTAATGAAAAGTAGGTTCTTCAAACTTCTATTTTGTCATAATTTTTTGCAGTCTGATCCACACACTAACTGGAGTACAAGGACATTTGGTTGGTTATCCTACTGGAACAGTAGTGCATGTTACTTTTCAATAGGTAGCAGGATATTTCTGTTTCTTCTAACAGAGTGATAAAATAGAACACATTTGGGGGTTGAATTACATGGTCACAGTCATCACAAAAGTAATTGCCATCAAGTAGCTGTGCCACTGAGGGTCTACAGTGACAAACAATGCACTTTAAGAGCACACTTTTGTCTCTTAAGTTGGGCTTCTTCCATAAGCCATTGGCAGAAGAGCTTTAAACAAGTTATCAAGGTCAGGGTTGTTTTGAATGATGCTCCATTGTTTCCCTAATAATTGCTTGGATTCTGCCTATCTATTCTTTAACCTAGTGACATGGCTAATAGAAAGTTATCTGTGTTTTGATGCAGAGCTGTTTCAGTAAGAGCTCCACTCATGCTTTTCTAACTCCAGGTTTATTCTAGGCATTAGGGAATTGTGCTTAAGGCAAGCACATATAAAATAAATAAAATTTCTTTCTCAGCCCATCAGACCTTTTCTATAAAGGCCTTTATGTTAGAGAATCTCTTGAATATAAAATGTTATTTAATCAGTAAGTCCCAGCTTTTATTAAAGCTAGCAATTTTTGTATGTTTTTTTTTTTTTTTCTTGTGAATAGGTGCATTTTCTATGATAGGCAATATTTCATCTTGAAACTTGTTAGTAAAACTATGTATCAAAATAATGTTCCTTTTTCCCATTATGTTCAATATGGAGATGAAATATTTTACAAATATTCTCTGCATCTGTCAAAATAAACAAAATATAATTTCCAGGATAATTTGTAATGAATTTTAAACTTTGTTTTTTTTCTTGGCAAGTTATATTTTCATCTTTACAATGTGGAAATAAAGAAGATTCATGTATGTTTTTCTCTGGATATATAACATGTCACTTTGACTCAAATAAATGAGTAAGCTTACAGTAAGGTATATAATGTCTACTAAGTAATGCAGAAATTATTATGTGTACACATTTTGGAAATGAAATAACTTGCATATTAATTATACTTCTCCACTTATTTAACTGCTATTTCAACATATTTGGTTTTGTAAGAAAAAATTCCATGTAAAGCCTATATTTTGATTTATGATGACAAAAGGAAAAAAGAATGATAAGTTTCCTTCCCCCTCTGACAGAATCAGCATTTTTATTCTTTATTTCAGTGCTAGAATTCTAGCTCCTTATTTGGAAGAAACCCCTGAGGCATTTTTTGTGGAATGAAGAACGTATTCTGCTATATGTCTTGACATTAACATTGTCATTGAACTAGATGATCTGGAAAGTCTCTTCCAACCTGGATGTTTCTGTGATTCTGTGATTTAAAAAAACAAAAACACAAACAAGCCCACAAAAAATCCACAAAAACCACAAAGTACAAAAAGACAACACTTATAATTGAAGTGAGTATCATTTCTGAATAAAATCATGTCGAAAATATGCAAAATGGCATTAAAAGTGCTTGTGAAGCATATGAAAAAGTAAAGTTTTGGAAGACTTGTTTAAACCATAGTGCTGCTAGCCAGAAATTGATGACAGATTAAATAAACCCTCAAAATATCAAACTGGCAGAGTTTACCGTTTGAAATACAGAGACCAAATTAATCATTTGTGTAATTTGAATGAAGTCAGTTGGAATTATCCGAGGAATTAATATAGCCCAATTTGTTAAAGATATGGTACTGTAAATACTGCACTGTGTCAGATGTACATCTGTTCAACAACTGCTTCAGCTAAATAAATAAGAGACTCTTTCCACTTAGCTAAAAGCAACCTAAACTCCTAACTCAGACTGTCCCGGTCTGCCAGGGTGCAGAAGTGGCCTTCAAACAAAGCATCTCTGTAATTTTCACTTGTAATCAAACAGGCATCTAAAAATGATATAAGTAGAGAAAAGAAACAAAAATAAAAGAGAAGAAATTACCAAAGATCAGAAAGGAATAAAGGAAGGAGGGCAGCATGAAGGGGTATTCAGAATACAGCATTCAGTCACTAGCAGTCTGATCTTCAAAGGATTTCAACGATGTCATTAAAATAGGAGGTTAGTTTTTAATGAGAAGGTATACAAGATGCCTAGTATAATTAGACAGTGGGCTCTGAGGATTTACAGGACTTATGAATTTTTGAAAGAGAAGTAATAGCTGAGCAAACAGAGTTTAGCAAGTACTATACTAAATATTTTGCAACCTGTACATCTTTAAATTTTTTTAATGTTATTGTTCTCCTACTCCAGCTGGCAACCAGGCCCCACACAGCCACTTGCTCACACTCTCACCAGTGGGATGAATGAGACGATGGAAAGAATAAAATTGGCAAAATTCATGGGTTGAGATAAAGATGGTTTAAGAGGTAAAGCAAAAGTTGTGCGCACACAAACAAAACAAGACAAGGAATTCATTCACCGCTTCCCACAGGCTGACAGGTGTCCAGCCAGGAGAGCAGGACTCCCTCCCATGTGATTGTGACTTGGGAAGACAAATGCTACCGCTTTGAACAACCCTCTCCCTCTTCCTCCTCTTTCTCCCAGGTTTATATGCTGAGTATTACACCATAAAGTCTGGAATATCCCTTAGGTCAGCTGGAGTCAGCTGTCCTGGCTGTGCTTCTTGTGCACTCCCAACCTTTTGCTAGTGTTGTGGGGTGAGGGGCAGAAAAAAATCTTGACTCTGTTTAAGCTCTGCTCAGCAATAGCTAAAAGACCCCTGAATTATCCACACTGTTTTCAGCACAAATTCATAACATAGCCCCATACAACTTACTGAAAAATAACGGTACCCCAACCAAAACCAGCACAAATATATATGCATTGAACCTTGTAAGGCACTGTAAAACAAATTCTTTCCCCACTAGCAGTTTAATTGGAAAATCCTACCATGGGTTGTACTGGATCCTCTCATCTCCTCTCCCTAACATTCTCACACAGTGAAAGCTATTCTTTTTTTTACTAGATGATCCATCATGCGTACTTTACTTATGTACAAAAGAGTTTAGTAGGGTCAGAAAGTAAGAGGAAGGCTGTGCTTTCATGGAGGATTTTTTTTCCCTTTGTTTACTGCTATGCAGTTAAAAGGCTCAAGTTTTACACAAATGCATCATTTACTTGAACTACTGAAAAATTCTCAACTCTTCTCAATTCTAGATAGTAACAAACATTTAAGGTAGATTAAAAAAAAAAGTAAAGGTTATTATAGATAGAGAGAAACTTTTAATTATATCTTGCTAACACATATGTGAAGCCTACAGAAGCCCTGTTTAGAGTTATGTTTCTCTCTAGCTTAATCTAGTAAATCCAGTAAAGATGCTTTTTTTTTTTTTTTCCAATTCATGGGCCATTTTCCTTTACTTTGCTTTTGTTTTCCTTGACTGGATGTGGTGGCCTCCTTCTTGAGCTCCCCACCTCTCTTTTTTTTCCATATGAGAAGGCTTTTTGCATGTAAGCATTTACCAACCTTTTTTTATTTTTTAGGAAATAAAAGAGCTGAATGCACATTTTAATGCATTTTTAATGACTGTTGCTGACAGACAAGACACTTTGTTGGTATTGTCTTACCTTACTATTATGTTAAAAGACTTTTATTTTTATCAATATCTATTGTGCCGTCTGGTTAAAATGACAAAGACCCCCATGCTGAGAAAATTGAACAAGCTTTTCACTTCATTGAAGAAAAGGACCAGTTCTGGCTGCAATGGCTCTTACTTTTTTGGAGAGGGGCTGTCATTGTTCACATTCTATTGACTCTATAGTTTCTGTTAAATAATGTTCCCGTATTAATAGGAGAATATTCATCTCTAGGGTACAAATAACTTTAAAACACCGTTATAGCTGGAGTATTTCCTCAGGAGACTTGGTTTTCTGCTGCCACCTATAGCCAATATAGGGTATTGTTACGTGGAGTGTCTCACATAAGGCAAATCACAGGGGCATGTTACAGTTTCAGAGACATTCCTCCATTTTATTTGTCAGCATAATTTCATTAATAAAATACCTTGGAGAAAGTAATGTAGAGATACTATAAGAGAAATCACAGAACTGGACAAAACCATTCTGATTGACTTATAGTCAATGCTGTAGGATGAACATATTCTAGTCTATTTATTGTCTCTCCAAAAGTGAAAAGAGTTCCATCTTTTAACTACACACACCAGTTCTTTTCTAAGTTTGATCATTGTTTATTGTGCCCCATGTTAAAGACAGCACTTAGGGCTAAGGTTTCCTTACCTCCCACTCTAAGCTAGTGAAATACCCTTTTGTACATCCTTCATACTCATCATTCTGTTGCCGTTATCAGATTGTAAGGAAAATTCAGACTGGTGATTTTCTTCTCGTTTGTAACACACAGTACAGATTAAATTCTTCCAGGCTCCAGGCCTCCTGGAGCTGTAAATCTCACAACAGGCACTGCACAGATGTGTGTCAGAAGGAATAGCAACATTTTCCTCATTCTGCTGAACCTCTGTGGGCACTGCGAAAGAAACGTCTGCTAAGAAATTGTACAGCACAATGAAGTCTTAAAAAAGGTGTAAAAATAAAAAAAACCCTCAGTATATTGCCCTTGACTTAAACATGGTGATCTACCATCTACAGAGGCTTGAGATCAAAATGACTCTTCTTCAGCTGTTCCATCTCTGGGGTCTTATCCCAGCAGCAGAACCAAGTTCCTGATACACATTCAGACCATGGTATATTGTAGCAATACAGCTGCAATGCAATCTGGAGCCAACCTTTCCTATGCAGAAGAAAAGCAGTAGCTTAGACTGTGAACACTGAAAGGCAACAGGTAGTTTTGTGTTGTTTTTGTGTGTGTGTGTTTTGGGGAAATGAGAGGACAAGTATCAAAATCTGAACTTTTGAATACTCAAGAGGAAGCCAGCTACATGCTGGTTAAGACTGATAAAGGCTAGCTGTAATTTTATTATTTGAATTTGAGAGTGCAAAAGTGATGCTTCCTGAATCCTCCAGTTATTAAAGAGGCATAAAACAGTAAGCAGACATTATGTTTCTGGATTTAAACTACTTAGGTTGGGAAAACTGGAGATGGATGTTCAGGAAAAATAAAGGAGGGAAGGAAAAAAAAAAAAAAAAAACAGCAAGAGTCTTCAGGAAACAGAGGAGGTATCCTGGAAAAAATAAGGTGAAAATCACTGCTGGAGGAAAGGACTGAGAAGCAGGTGAAGATTCCAGATGTCAGACAGATACACGGGGGAGGTAACAAGGGAATGGTCAGGGACCTTGACTGATGTCCCCCAGGGTGACTAACTGCCAGCAGCAGCACGGTGTGAAGAGACATAGCTTCATGACTGATGTTCCCAGACCAGCAGGAACCTCAGTGTGGCGTGGGGAAGCTGAACCTAGAGAGTGTAATACAGGGGGAAAAGAGCAGGTGTGTGTCACAAATGAGTGGAGTGGAAGCTCTAATTTTGATGGTTCACTATTTTTGGTGGTTCTTAAATAAACATCAGTTTACATATCCATGATGGATTTTACTCTCTCTGGTCTCCATCAGCATGACAGACCATCTCCTGCACAGGAGTAAAAGTTACAAATACACAGAATCCTGGTAATGTCCCTACAAACACAGTAGATCCCAGCTTGTTCTGCTCTCTCTTCTCTTTGAAACAAAATTTATTCAGACACCAAGAAATAAATCCCTTAAGTATAAGCACAATGCTTAAATTGAGCACTGCAAATTAAATCAGTCTAGTCACTGTGATGCTGGATTGGGGAGTTTCTGAGGAATTTAGACCTGAAGAATCTTAGGCTTAGATATCCATGCTTGGTGGGTACAGAGAAACTAAAAACCATTGTGAATTTACAAATATTTTGATAAAATAGAGGAGTTTCTTTCCTGATGAAAACATAATTGGTGGTGACATCTTTTCCTATTAGACCAACATAGTTTTATTCATCAAATAGACCTAAATTGAAACAAAACAACAAAACAAAACAAACAAACAAAATCCCAAAGCTTACTCTCATCATAATTTTCTTCCTTGCTCACCTCCTCACTTTTATAAATTTCAAGGCCTGAAAGACCCATGAAATTTTAGATTGACCTTCTGCTTGGCACAATTTTTAACCCTGTTCAGTGCCTTCTCACAACAACACATTTGCATAACTATGTTTATCAGCTACAATGACCTTCCTCTTGCCTTCTACCAGTCATTGTAATTTAACACAAGAGGTGCTTCATATACTACATATTTTAATATGCCTTTTACTGAAGAAGGTCTCATTTGTAAACACAGAGAGAGTGTAAGTTTCATGGTTACATTTACTCATAGATGTGCAACCTGTCTATCACAATTTCAATAAATCTATTTGGTGTTTTTTGTTTCGAATAATATTTAACCTGCAAAGAAATCAGTTTTATTTCTTTCATTTTTATTATTAGTAGTAAAAAATAAGAAAAAATAGTTCAGAACTACCAATACCAGATTTGACAGAGCAGACTCTTACAGGTATAGTTGTGTTGTTTTCTGCTTTATCTTACTCTCAAAACCAGGTAGCAGCATGCCAACTCAGAGTAGAAAAGAGTTTATAGGAAAAGTATTTTCCAGATTATATCTACATATCAAAATGTATACTGTGAAATAAAACATTGCCACATTTCATAAATCTATCATTTGGGTTCTTTTTTTCACCCCCCAAAAATTACACCAGTTCCTATTTCTCTACTTTTTATCTATCTATGCTGATAGAAATTACAAGGGCTAATTGATGTATACTTTCATAAACACATACACTACGTATTTTGATGTTACCATTTTGAAGTAAATTGAACTGTTAAATGAGAAAGAGTAATGTGTACAAGAAGTGTCTGAACTTTTCATTTTGCTGGAAAAAGCAAAACTAATGTTACCTCCACAGGAAATATTTTGCAAATATTCAATAATTAGTGTCCAGACTCTAGTTCTCTTTTCAGATTATTAATATAATTCTTACAGACTCTTCAAAAACTACTGCAAAGTTCAAGTACAATATAATAAATATTATTTGTTCCCGTGTGAATAATATAAATATATATTAAAGATTTTATTCCTTTTCAGCCAAAATGCTTGTTCATGCCTTCTTTGGCTGCGAACTTGTATCTTTATTCGTCTTAATGAATAGGAGTTAACAATATTTCATTGGCATGGATTGCTACCATGAAAAAAGTCTGAGAAACCAATCTGATTAAGGACTGAAGGATTTCCCAATCTCTGTAAAATGTGACAATATAATTCTTCTTCAAAGAAGAAGAATTATCATCATTTGTTGTCTGTTGATGAACTCTGTGATGACTGCATTACATGGCACTCTGGATAGCAGTAAATGAATATTGTACTTGGGAAGTCAGATTTATTTTGCGCATGAAAGACATTATTTTCATTCTTGGTCTTCAAGGACTCTGTTCAGAATCTAAAATTTTTCATCGAACAATGTAGCATCTGTTAAAATCATAACCATTTGCACCAAAATTCATATTAAAAATATATATTGTACTTTACTTCCTTTATATTTTTTTTGCCCCCCAAAAATAGGTGTCTTAACAATTTGGGAGATATATAGCTGGTTTATATGGTGAAAAAAAAGTGTTTCAATATATTTTTGTTTTTAGCTTACGTCAGAAGTGCAGCAGTGTTATTTTAGAAAAATAAATAGGCTTTAAATGTTTTTATGGGCCATGCAAAGACAAAGTAATAAAGCAAGCATGTGGGCTTTATTAATCTATCATGAATAGTGTTATTAGCATGAAATATATTATGCAGACTTTGGTCAATTTGCAGTGAAGATTTTTGTAAGAAATTAAACCACAGCTTGTTAGTGTGAAGGTGAAGAGGAATCTTAAATTCTGCTAGACCTTACTGTTGAATCTTAACTGTAGGTAAAAGACTCAGGAAACCAAGAAGAGATGAAAGAAAGGATCAAAGAATGGCAAAGATACCTACTGCCGCATGGCAATTGTCATTTTTGGCACCAGTAACCATTGTCTTTTTAAAACCACGCTAAAGGCATGAAAATACGAATATTCGCTTAATAGTAACAGCCTAATCTCTTTTGAAGTTTTGAAGATGCTTTTGAGTCTCCTTTTCATTGTCTTTTATGTCTTTGTTCACAGGATCATTCTGTGCATATTTATTTTTAACCCTGGGACACATGCTAATAAATTACAAGGTAAGATAGCAAAACCTGCTTTTTTTTTCACCATTTTCTGTTTTTCTTATATTTTTTCCTTCTCATTTTCTCTAAGGGTCACGAAAGTGCTTTAAGTTTCTGTTTCTTTTTGGAGAAGCAGCATAACCTGGAAACATACTAATTTTCAAACTAGATTCTCCTTGTACATTAGGAAATACTGTCTTGAATGATGGGAGAGATGTGAAGGGAAATCTAGTCTTACAGAAAATCTTCAGGATTTTCTTAGTCCCTTGACTTGACTAACAGGGCAATTTGACTTAACACATGTCTGTTTGAGAAACATCCTAGTGATATCTACTTTTGAAAACTTCTATTGTATAAACATGAGGGGACTTGTATGTTCTTCAAAGTTAGTTCAAATTAAAGCAAAATGCTTAAAAATATTTAGTAGCCCAGTAAATCAGTACAGAAGCCATATTGTCTCCCTGGGATTTCATTTTTTTTTCCTTAGAGGGAAAAATAAATTATTCATTGAAATTATTTTGTGAAAGATTACCATCTTTTACCTGTAAGTTGGGTAGGTAAAAAAGCATTTTACACCTCCCAGAGAAGAATCAAAAGCCTTGTTAAACAAAGATCCTGAAGTTCACTGAAATACTATCAACAAATGAGAGAAAAACAGGAAAGTGTAGGTTTGTGGCCTGAACCTCAGTGCTTTATGCATACAAACATGGGCATGAAATACAAAACACTGCTAAGGGCCTTTTATCCTACTTGAGTATTACAAAAGTGCAATTAGGTCACTCAGTTTAGAGCAGACCTAAGCATGATACAATAATGTTGTACATGGCTGTAGTGATTTCACATTGGCCGAATTTATTTTGTTAAATTTAATGTAGTGGTCTATTGTCCCACTATGGAGTAGGATTAGAAGAAAGGCAAAACAGGCTTAACTTAAAGATAGAAACAGCAAGATTTATTAACACACACTAAAAGGAAAACAAAAAAGCCATGAAACCTTTTTTAAAAGCACTCCCTCCCCCCTACCAACAGTTTACTTTTCCATGAAACAATGTAAAGTGACAGAAAATCAGAACTCTAGGTCAGTACCACTTATAAAATAGTCTTTCACTCAGTCTTTGAGAGAGACAAGTCCCTCCTGATTTTGTTCTGATAACTTTCCACAAGAGACGCAGTCTGTTTGTGGCTTCCAGCTCCCACAAAAGCAGCCCGCCTGAGAATCTGCATCTGTGAGCCTCCCAAAATGCATAGCCTTTCCCATGACTACATATGGGCCGTGGACTTACACATGGGGTTTCACCTTTTAAAGATGCACAGCTCCACAACAAAGGATTTCTCATTCTTCAGTGGTGACAAGGCTTCAAGCATCTCATCTGATCACTGGGTTACACTTTCTAACTCAATATCCACTCAGTAAAATCACAGACACCTTTGCTTGAATCCACAAAATCATCTCCCCCTTCTTAGTCCACGATTTAAAGGAAATATTACAGTCCGTTACCATAAATCAAAGGTGATTTACAGCCTAGAACTCAGGCAACTTGTCATCTCCTCTACTTAAGAAGACATTCTTCCTTTACTGACTTTGATATCTTCATATTGTCCCTTTGCATATCTCCAATTTGGCCTTTCCTCTCTCTTTGAGAAGGGTTAGAGTTTAAAAAGTCTCAGTCTGTGTTAGGAAAGAGTTAACATTTCCTGGCTGGGGTGGCAGACAGCCACATGGTCTCTGCTGCAGCATCGGTGAAAGTCTCAAATCCACGAGATGTAGAAAAGCTCAGAAACGGTGGCCTGAATCTTCTCTCTCCCCTCCACCCCTCGGTCTCATGGGGTGGGTTTGGCCCAGCCTGGGCTCGGAGCTGCTTTCCAGGGACCTGGGAGTTGGGGGGGGGAGGGGGAATCAGGTCATTTCCCTTGGCCCGGCTGGCGGCGTGGTGCAGGCCGTAGGATCAGCTGGATGTCAGCAGCCGTGGCTCCCCTTTCTCTGCCGGCATCTGCTGGGCTCAGGGACCCGGATCAGCTCCAGTCAGGGCCAGCCCCGGCACAGCTGCCCCAGCCCACCCTGGGGGCGGTGGGGACTAATCTGAACCCCACTGCTGCCCCCCCCTTGATGTTACCTCATGGCAAACCCGCAGCAGAAAGAGAGAGACCTTTCCCAAAATTCCACCTGTATTTAAGCTGTGTGTCCCAGGGGTGTACACTTGTATCTGATTGGCCAACCTGGCTGTCAGTTTTAAAGCAGATCACTAATTGTTTTTTACCATTCATGCCAAACCAATACAATGATCTTATGAAGTGATGATCTTATTTTCTACTTACTTCGTATTCCAATTTTGATTTTCAAAATTGATGTAAATAATATTTAAAACACTTAAGAAAAGCTTGAGTACATGAGAATCTCAAAAATAAAACATGATACAATTAAACGGTACATGTGTCATATTGAGACAATTGGAAATGCATCCCAAAAGGACAAAAAAAAAAAATCACAAAATACTAGGGACATATTTCAAAATACATCATTGAAGCAATCAACAGTCATTAAAATGAACAACATATCACCATAGGGAGTCCTAAATTAAAAATCCTTCATACTTCAGAAGTCAGTATAGTTAGTGTTGGCAATGGTACACTTGGGATTATTTTAATATACTATAGGATCTAGCTGTTTGGTTGATATGCATAGTTACCCCTTTGATCAGTTATCATTTGTAATTTCCGTTTGAATTTTTTTATTATTATTTTGCAGATAACAGTTCTAGTGATTTATCATCAGTCCTCTGCTTTAATGGAAGGGTTATTGTTTATTACATGAAATAGTTTTACCTCTCAGAAAGAGAGGGGATTACTTGGTCAATTTTTTTTTTTAGGAAGAAGAGCTAGTATGCCGTATTTCATATTGTCCAACTTCTGTTTAACGGTGAGGACATTTACCTAAAGATACTTGCTGGTGGCTGCACTCCAACTACCCATACTGCAGAAGAAAACAAGTTTGATTCAGCATTTTATTCTAGGATCATTGAGTACCAATATAGAGAAATATCAGTGTCATTCAGTCCTGACTTTACCTATTAAAAAAAAAAAAGGGTTAGTGGATTGAGGATTTAATTTGTGTCTCTTTTGCAGACACTGTTCCTATGACTTTCTTTTGTTTCACTTGAGCAGAAGTTGAGGTAAAAAGATGGAAGCATTTTCCATTTTATTCCCACCTGATATAATCTCTATAAAGGTTCAAGACTGAAATAATGTAGATATTCAGAAGAATAAATATCTACAGCATGGAATTTATTCACAAGAATAAATATTTACAGCAAGGATAATAATGCATTAAAATGGTGCAGATGCAGACTTTATAATAAAGAGACAGTAGCAGGAGAAAGATACTTTTATAAAAATATTGTAAATGAAACTTGAGAAATATTCTCAAATTTTGTTTCATTGTAGTTAGAAATCATGATGAAAGAGCTTTTTGAAAGGACTAAATAAAAATTATCTGATTGAAGGGAAATAGTTGATATTTATTTTAAGAGCTAAGATATAGACAATCCAATGTATAGATATTCAAGTCATCACTGATATGTTGGTGTTAGACTGGAAGGTTCTAGCACTCTACTTGCTATTACAGCATCATTAAATTTTACAGAAAAAAAGCTGGAGCTGGAAGTAATTTCTGCTTGTCTTTCTGTTTGGATGTTATGAAATGCATTCCATGAAGAACAAGACTGATTGTACTAAAATAAACACAGTGCTAGCCTCTTCTGCAAAGTGCAACAATGATCTCTAGTGGCAGCAAGTTTTATTTCATGCTTAGTAAAAATAAAAAGAAGGCATCCTGCATCTTCATCTAACTTAGGTTGAGTGTGTTGATTGTGAAAAAGTTTTGTTAAAAAAAAAGCATTCAAGCAGCAGAAGTTAATGAAACTTGATTCCATTTATTCAGTATTTCTCTCAATGTGTATTCAAGTTTTCAACTTGAGCAGACCCTTTGAAAATTATCCAGTTTTACACATACAACCCCCTGCTATATTTTTTTCACAAGCTCTTTTAGATATATTATTTCATAACACTTTTAGCTGAGGCCTAAAAATCTCTGAGTTACTGTTGGTATAACAGAAAACAACAAAATGCTAAATTCACTCTCCCTTATACACATAGTAGCTTTATACAGTATTTATATATTTGTAATTTATTTTCCTTCAAAAATATAAGATTTTGGCCACCCAGACCAGCAGCCTTGTATTATCTAGGAAGACATTGTTAACTGTATGACTAGAAATTCTTGTAAAATTTTTTATATTTAAAGGGGGCATACGATTATAAGATATTAGGTTTTCCATTAGTTTTGAAGGAAGAAAAAGAAAAGGAAAAAACCCCATCAAAGATCAAAACTCTACTCTTTCCATATGCTGTCTTCATTTGGTTTTAAAAACATTCCCATGGGCCCACTTCTTGAGCTTGTCCAGGCCCCTGTGGGTGGCACATTGTTCTTCAGGTATGTCAACCACACTGCTCAGCTTGGTGCCGTCAGCAAATTTCTAAGCTATTGGCCACCTCTGTCTGATTGCAACAGTCAAACCAGTCCCTTATTCATCAAAGATGAATTCAATGTGTGGACATTGAATTCATCTCTCTCCAATAAAAGAGAAGGATGTTTTTGTGACCATGTAAAAGGCTTTACAGAAGTCCAGATTAATGACATCTGTAGTCCTTCCCTTGTCCACTGATGTAGTCACTCCTCCATAGAAGGCCACTGGGTTGGTCAGGGCAGACTTGCAGAACTTGCCCCCAGAGAAGCCATGCTGGCTGTTCCAAATCACCTCCCTTTTCTCCATGTGCCTTAGCAAAACTCCTAGAAGGATCTGTTTTATGATCTCACAGAAGTGGACCGACAGGTCAGTAGTTCCCAGGGTCCTCCCTCCCACCTTTTTGAAAGACAGGTCAAGAAATTAAGATATTCTCTTGTCTACCAGTACACTTATGTAGTGCAGGTATTTATGATAGATGTGTGATGGAAACCTTGACTTCTGTCAGGAACAGAGCATTTAGCTTTCTAATTCTACTTTAGTTTTCCTCTTTCCATATGCTTTTTAACTTGGCTCTACTTTTTCCCTTGTTTAGTTTTTTGTTTGTTTGAGGTTTTTGGTTTGGTTTTTTTTTTTCCCACTTGAATTGGATTAGGTTGGGGTTTTTGCATGATTTATCGATTATTATTATATTCCAAAGAATTTATAGGATCAAAAAGTTGTTGATTAATTGTTTAGCTCTTTAAGAGCAAGGAACTCAGGGATCTAAAAGACACGTGTAGTGAAACATATTTGTGAAATATATCAAACTAAATCTCACATCCTAAGATAGGTGTTAGGAATATGTACAGTGGCAGACAGAGCACCAAGTTTCAAAATGGATCTCAAAGCAGCTGGTAATCTGAACAATGTTTCCTAATGACATAGTCTGCTTGGAGTTAGTCAGTGGAGAAACACTGAGTCAAAAAATCTTCACTTATTCAAGACGAGACATTTTTCCTGTTTTTTTGAAGAGATGAAGGTTTTTCTGTAAAAATCTAGAATCTTTTTCCAAAGGCAGACAGCTCTGTTTAGTTTATGGTCCCTTGTTATGTAGTAGAGAAATAGCCTTCTTGCCAAGACTGTGAAAGCAACACTTTTCAGACTACAGTTCTGTAACCTGTCTAAGCAGTATTAATACTCTATTCCCTTTTTCCCTGTAAGATTTCCAAAGTGGAAGCTATGTTAGAGAGAGTTTTACCACTTACATTTAAAAATTCTAGTAGTTTCTTATCTTCAGAAAGAAAGGAGAAGAAGGAAAGGAAGGAAAGAAGGAAGGAAACAGGCAAGAAAGCAAGCAAGAAAGCAAACAAGAAAGCAAGCAATCTATCTTCAGACACTCCAGGTGGTTCTTCAGAGCCTCACATATATTTTCAACAGAAAAGAAACAAGATACAGTCAAAATAATAATTATATTTTAGGTCTACAAGTACGCCAAAAAGGTGCCTAACTGTTCAAGTGATCTGAGACTCCAGAGCCTCACTCAACAAATGAACATGATGGAGAATGACTAAGGCATGGATAAACACTGCTACGAAAAGTATTTTCAAATATAAGCTGGAGGAGATCCTGGTCTGTGATACTCGGCTGAGAACCACAAAACTGTAGGTTCTTTTTATACAATTTAAGGGCAGAACTAAACTGAAACTGAAGCATCACCAGTAATTTTGTCTACTTAGGGATTAAGGTTGCAGTCTGAAAAGTCCCATTTCTTTCTGTTGAGTGTGTGAAAACACATCTGGAATCTGAGGACTTAGTTAAGATTTCCATTTTTGTTCACATTTTATGGTAAGAGTTGGGAATAGGATTCACACAAATCAGCATGCTGAGCAAGGTATGGCATAAGAATAGAGTAAGAGCTATTATTTAATGTCAGCCATGAGCTCTCAATGGAAAAGACACTTAATTTTGTCAATCATTTATCATAAAATGCACCTGCAAGACCCAAATTAAAATCTTTTTACTTTTGGAGAAGAGATTTAAAGACACATCTCCTAAGCTGCTCTATTATTTTAAGGTACTGCTTTCATAATCTTACTCAAAGCTATTCCCTGCTATAAATCATAGTAATTGGGACAAAGAGACAGCAGAGAAGTTCAACATGGATTTGTGCTTTGATGCAAACTTGATTATTTATACAAAATAAAAGAGACCTGAATAGGACCAAGTGTATAGTACACACTTGGGATGTCTTTGCATCACAGGCGTATTCTGATAATTGTCAGTCCCTATTGATAAACACATGGAGAAAACCAGAAAATATATTTTAATAGTAAAAAAATAAAAACCAAGCAGTAAATGTAAATTTGATAATTCATCTGTAGTCAGCTGAAATATAGACAGCTAGTGATTAAGGCATATACAGAATTAAGCAACGTTGAGAGAAGGAGTTGTGAGCTCTGTCTGGTGCCTTGCATTAAACTCCGAAGGAATTTACCACCAAGGAACAAATGCTAAAATTACTCAGAACCTAAAGGGTGCAAACACTGTTTATCACCATAGTTTTATGACATGCAATAAAATTTTCAGAATCCAATAAATACTAGAAGAAGAAAATTTATACATTATATGCAATAAAATCTGATCACTCCACATTAACAACTATCCTACAATTATGATTTTTTTGGTTTCTCTTATTTCAGTTTATTTTAATTTTTATGCGAAGAAACAACCTCTCATCATGTTCTGAAGTATTCTGAGATGTTATGGCAATATGATCTTGTGGAAATCTTTTTCAACCATGTAAAAGACAAATAGTCTTCCAAAAGAAATATTGTAGAAAGCAACTATTTAGAATGACAGTTATTTCATATACCTGTTTGACTAGGAAATAAAGAACTGTATTGTTAATTTTGGCATTTTACTAAAATGGATAACCAGTATATCCTAACATAAGGAGTACACATTTAAATAGGTTTTAGTAAATGAAACTTAATACAACTTTTAATATTCAATATTCCTAACAAAACACCTGTTGCTATTTTTGTTGGTTCTTTCCTCTAAATCTCAAAAATTTACAATCATATTTGAAAAAGTAAAAAAATACAGTCCTGTAGTACTTTCTCTGACTTTATGAAAGGCATCTTTAAAAATAAGAGATATATAAGTGAAGTATGTAACTTTAGGAATTAGTATTTTCGAAGGCCATTAGATGCATTTTGTGTGGTATATATGGTAGCAGGTGAAAAATGGAAGAAAAAGATTCAGAGACAGATGCTATATTTAGGTAGGAAAGAAGTATAACAGAAAGCATAAATAAAAGAGAAACATGCCCTAGCTGGATTTCTAATCTGTGGATCTGCTTAAAGTTGGACATATGGATTAGACATATAGATTGGCTCTACTACCATAATGAAATTTCTTAGGTAGCAGCAGAAGCAATGTGCTTTAAATTATTAAATTGCCTCTCATTTGCTTATAGGTATTTCATTTGCTCATGCTTCNTATAGCATCTTATATTATCCAATTTTCCAAAGTGCTGAGTATATGAACTTTCACTGAATAATTTGGCTGTATTGTCTGCCTTGCCTTTTATCTGCCTTCTGAAAGAGAATATCTGAAAGATAAATTAGGTTGACTGTTCATGTCAAGCTGATATCCGTATTGGAAAACATCCATTCAACATTTACAGCATAGACAGTGGAAGGTTCTCCATACAATAATAATATATAAATATAATAGTGGGCAAGTGAGTTGATCGTTTATTCACCATGGTATTGGGTTCTGGACTTATCTACTGAAAAGTCATACCGTAGTTATAACTATAAGAAATCACTTAGGTTGCAGTTTAGTCTGGGTTTATGTCTACTCAGAATTGCACAGAGATGCCTGTACCTGAAACAGCCATTAGCAAACAAAGAGAAAAACTAATTGCTAGATCCTCAAAAGGGCTAAAAAGATAAGAATTAGTGTAGACAAGAGGAAACAGATTCCTATTAATAACTGTGACCTATTTCATGGTCGTTTTTTATCCTGACTCTTGCTAATGATATTTTTGTTGGGAAAGTATTAGTATGCCAAACTTTGCACTTCCAGTGTAGTGCAAATCACTGTCCCTGTGGAAAGATATTCAGAATGTTTATGAGTGGGTTTTGACTACACAGGAACTTCTATCTTACATTAGTTCAGAAAGCATAAACTTTCTATTGAGAGGGTAACAGAATCTGTTAGGAAATTTGTAGAAAGTCACAAGCATTGAACTCTATAGAGATACAGAAACCAGTATGCTGTCAGATAAGACTATGGCTAGGATGACATCATAAGAACTTTTGGATGATATGAGAGAACACTATGGCGGAACATTGTCGCAGTGCCTCATGGAGTGTGTCTCCTCCACCTACCTGGCTAACCCTGGCACCGTGGCAGGTGGTCAGGTACGGCCCCGTCTGCTGGCAGACCGAGCTGATCCTGTAGGTTAGGAGCCAGCAGATCCACCTCTGGGAGTAGCTTATGATGCGTAGCCACCGCGGCAAGAGGAAAGGAGGGCTCTGTCTGGGGGTGCAACAGGAGTTTATTAGAGGACCCAGATGGGACCTCCTCACCTTGGAGCCTCTGCCAGACAGAGCACTGAACAGGTGACGAACAGGGGATTTTAAACATGGGAGGGGAAAGGGGAGAGGACAAGGGAAACCCCAATGGGAAGGGGTCAGGGAGTGGCCAAGGGGATGAGAAACACCCTCAGGGGCCAATTCCACTGGGGAGGAGAGGAACTCCTCTGGCTACAGCCTATCACTCGACACCCTCCCTAGAGCTTTCCAGAAGCTGGGACGGGCCCTGGAGTGACAGGCAGATCACCAGAGGAGGGGAATAGGGAATGGATACATGGGTTGCCAGGGAGAAAATAAGGTACAACCATAAATCAATAAAACAAGGGGGTGTAAAGGACCATTGGGACATACAAAACCAGATAACAAAACCACTCTGCTACAGAACTTCCCCTGTTTGGACTGTGAATACTACTATAACACATGAAACCTGATGAGTAGAGGTGGAAGAGTAGCTACGATAATTAATCCAAAGGAAAATATTTCAATCGTCTTCATTTTCAAATTGTAGAATAGTTTGAGTTGGAGGGACCTGAAAGATCACCTAATTCAAACTCTGCCATGATGAGACACACCTTCAAATATACAAGTTTGCTTAGACCCTACCCAAGTATGAACACAATAAACTAAATCCAGTCCTCTAAATACTTCTGTTGTGGTGTGCAACACAGGAATATGGATGCAGAATTCCAATAAAACCCATGTGAAATTGGACATTAACTTAAACGCCTGTAACGCTGGATTGAAAATGAAAGATTTTTTCTGTATTAGTGTTATTTTGTCACAGTTTGACTATTAAAAATGAAAACCACACATAAACAGAAATATTTAATATTGTTAACAAAAGCTGAAATATTAAGTGTTCCATTGCCACAATCAATAATATGAAATAAACAGATTAAAAATTACAAAGCCAGCCTACCATCAAAACCATAGGAAATCAAATAAAATCATTATAACCTTGATTTATGCATTTTGCTGACTCTTTGTTAGGTCTTTTGCCTGACTATACATGAATACAAGCAATTAACTGCTGGTAAATCCAGTGATACTCAGGGATGCAAAAAAGATTGGGTTTAGTCAACATGATTTGCTTGCTATGCATTTAAATTCCTGAAAACCAAAACTGACTATAGTGGATTGACTCTGGCTGAGTGCCAGGCCTCACCGAGACCCTCTATCCCTGCCCTCCTCAATTGGACAAGAAAAATATCCTGAAAGGTTCATGAGTTATAGACAGGGAGTGATTGCACATCAATTACTATCATGGGCAAACCCATGCCCATGGGTTTGGGAAATTAATTTATTAGCCATTAGATAGAACAAGTTAATGAGAAATAAACCCCAATATTGAAACTATCTTGCCTACACTCCTCCCTTCTTCCTGGGCTTAAATTCCCTCACTGTTTTCACTACCTCATCCCAAATGGCACAGGGGGATGGGGAATGGGATTGTATTCAGTTCATCACTTCTTTTCTCTGCCACGCCTTCCTCCTCATTCCATTCCAATCATCCACCATGTGGTCTCCCTCATAGGAGACTTCTCCACAAACTTCTTCAGTGTGAGTTCTTGATGAACTGCTCCATTGTGGGTCCTGTCCACAGACTGGAGACCTTCAGTAACAAAATGCTTCATTGTGGGTCCCCCACACAGGATCACAAGTCCTGCCCACACATGTCCCAGTGTAGGCTAGTGTCTCCATGTGGCCACAGGTCCTGCCAGGAGCTTTCCCAGTGTGGCCTTCCCACACAGTCACAGCCGTTTTTCTGGTGTCCATCTGTCCCATGGGAGTACCCAATGGGCAGAGGAAGAATCTCTGCTCTCCCCTCCATGGGCTGCTGGGGCACAGCTGCCTCACCATGGTCTGCACGAGAATCTCAGCTCTGGTGCCTGGAGCACATCCTCCCCTCCTCCTTCACTGATCTTGGTGTCTGTAGAATACTTTTTCTCACATGTTTTCACTCCTCCCTTTGGCTGACATTGTGCAGCAGTTTTTTTCCCTTACAGTGGTTTCACATTGGCTGAATTTATTTTGTTAAATTTAATGTAGTGGTCTATTGTCCCACTATGGAGTAGGATTAGAAGAAAGGCAAAACAGGCTTAACTTAAAGATAGAAACAGCAAGATTTATTAACACACACTGAAAGGAGAAAAAAACCCAAATGAAACCTTTTTTAAAAGCACTCCCTCCCCCCTACCAACAGTTTACTTTTCCATGAAACAATGTAAAGTGACAGAAAATCAGAACTCTAGGTCAGTACCACTTATAAAATAGTCTTTCACTCAGTCTTTGAGAGAGACAAGTCCCTCCTGATTTTGTTCTGATAACTTTCCACAAGAGACGCAGTCTGTTTGTGGCTTCCAGCTCCCACAAAAGCAGCCCGCCTGAGAATCTGCATCTGTGAGCCTCCCAAAATGCATAGCCTTTCCCATGACTACATATGGGCCGTGGACTTACACATGGGGTTTCACCTTTTAAAGATGCACAGCTCCACAACAAAGGATTTCTCATTCTTCAGTGGTGACAAGGCTTCAAGCATCTCATCTGATCACTGGGTTACACTTTCTAACTCAATATCCACTCAGTAAAATATCAGACACCTTTGCTTGAATCCACAAAATCATCTCCCCCTTCTTAGTCCACGATTTAAAGGAAATATTACAGTCCGTTACCATAAATCAAAGGTGATTTACAGCCTAGAACTCAGGCAACTTGTCATCTCCTCTACTTAAGAAGACATTCTTCCTTTACTGACTTTGATATCTTCATATTGTCCCTTTGCATATCTCCAATTTGGCCTTTCCTCTCTCTTTGAGAAGGGTTAGAGTTTAAAAAGTCTCAGTCTGTGTTAGGAAAGAGTTAACATTTCCTGGCTGGGGTGGCAGACAGCCACATGGTCTCTGCTGCAGCATCGGTGAAAGTCTCAAATCCACGAGATGTAGAAAAGCTCAGAAACGGTGGCCTGAATCTTCTCTCTCCCCTCCACCCCTCGGTCTCATGGGGTGGGTTTGGCCCAGCCTGGGCTCGGTGCTGCTCTCCAGGGACCTGGGGCAGGGATCATCTCCCTCGGCCCGGCCGGCAGCATGGGGCAGGCCATAGGATCGGCTGGATGTCAGCAGCCGTGGCTCCCCTTTCTCTGCCGGCATCTGCTGGGCTCGGGGACCCAGATCAGCTCCAGTCAGGGCCAGCCCCGGCACGGCCGCCCCAGCCCAGCCCCGGGAGTGATGGGGCCTAATCTGAGCCCCACTGCTGACCCCCACCTCGATGTGACCTCATGGCAAGCCCACAGCAGAAAGAGAGAGACCTTTCCCAAAATCCCTCCTGTATTTAAGCCATGTGTCCCAGAGTGTACACTTCTATCTGACTGGCTAATCTGGCTGTCAGTTTTAAAGCAGATCACTGATTGGTTTTTACCATTCATGCCAAACCAATACATTCCCCTATTCAAATCTGTTTTCTCAGAGACACTATCGCCATCATGGATGGGTTTGGCCTTGGTCAGCAGTAGAACCCTCTTGGAGCTGGATTGAATTAACTCTGCTGGACGCGGGGGAAACTTCTGTCATCTTCTCACAGAAGTCACTGCAGTTACACTCCCACTGCCAAACGCTTGCCACACATCCCAAATATATTATAATACTTCAATACTAGTCATAATCCAGCAAAATAAAATAAGGGTGACTTCACCCAACATAATATTTATTTGGAACCACTCACATTTACTGTCTGATTTTCAGCTGTTACTGTGAAAGATGATCACTTCAAGCACTTTATTTTACTATTTTATTTTACCATTAAATTTGTTTGGCACAATAACGCTGTTACCTTCCTTTCCTTGGTCTCACCATCAGGCTCTATACTTGGGTATAGTACCCAAAGTTTCATTGTTGTAGCCTAGGCAAAATGGATATAGCGTATCATGGGAATTAGACAAAAAAGTCACTTAATTTACAAGGAACAAGAAAATTCTTCGCCAAATAAGAATTTTGTGCTACCTACAGAGATACACCATATGGGACAGAAGTACTTCTAGTAGTTGAAGACATTCCAAACACTGTTTCAACAATTCAACAATCTAAATGCCTGGGGTCCAGATCCAGAGAACGTTGCCCAACATTGTTTAATTTACTCACATAGATCCATTCTAAAATGATTTCCAAAATGAAATCTAATGAATTTTACTATATACGTGAATACTTCATTGAGCTGAACTAAATAATTTATCCTCAAGGTTGGCGAATTCATGGCACAAAAATGTCAAAACAAGTACCAGTTAAATTCTGTCCTTCTGCAACTAAAGGCTCCAGAAATACTGCTGATCAACAGAGATAAACAGCAGATCACAGCTTCTGAGCAGAAGCAAACAGTTAGGTAGATGACTTCTGGAAACATGGCCACAGGCATCCCTAGTACAATATCAACAACATGTTGTTTACTGGAAATAAAGGGATACAGTTTGTGTCACTTGTCAAATTTTTCCATAGTACTGCAACAGGAAGAGCATGACACCTTTCAGGATGTTTGTACAATTTTAGGCTCTTAATTTTTAAATATTTGGCATAAATTATTTTAGAGATTAAGTCCACCACATTACAGCTATGCAAACAGAGGCATGTGTCCGTAATGTTCTTTCTTCTCTAAAACTTTATTTCAAAGGTCTTAGTGAAGCCAAGATTAATAGGCTAGAATAATCATGTTGTCATATTGGAATCAAAGTTGCTTTGCCCAAGACAGTAATGCTGCAGTTCACAGGGTGAATGTTTGTTACTTACTCCAAAAACAACATATAAAGCTCCTGAATATATTTTTCTCAGAGACCAGTAATTTCTGATCACAAAGCTACTGTTTCTGAGTCTGGGCATCTCATAAAAGAGAATGTAGATACCTGTGTTTGAGTCTAAATGAAAGAAGGCAAGGAATGACCTCCAGAATTGGGCCCTAGATTATACGCATTGCTTGGCTGTCTTACTCATTAACTGCGTAATACCACTTACTCCAGCTCCTTCCAATATAATGCTCACAACACAGTTCCAGGACAATACTCCCACAAGACAATTTAGCTTATGTAAGGTCACCAAGATTCATTTTTTGGTTGCTAGGAAACCCAAAATTATAGTTTTATCACAACTGTCTGTTAAAACACAGTCATACAGTAATGTACATTCTTATTTGAGAAGAATAAACATTGATCTGAGACTAAGAAAGATGTGTTCCCACATATGAAATATTTAAGCTCTGAAATTACTTCCACTTATAATCTTTTATTGTCCACATCGCATCAATAGTAGTTTTACTCTAGCATCTCTTGAAACTGAGCTATGGCAAGCTTTGACTGTATCTCTTGGATTTCCTTTCTTTTATAGTCTTCTGATACTCTTACAGCAGCTTAGTATCCTCAAATGTATCCATATGACTTCATGCAGCTTTCACCTTCAGAGCCTTACCATAAAAAAGCGATTTTATGGCTTCAGTCCAAATGGGACTGACACATGTAGACAGCTGTATTTAGTACTCAGGCCCGCAGTCACAGACATTCTTATTTAAAGTCACAGCCAAGAATGATAGCCATTTTTTTTCATGAGATGTGAAAGGGTTGGCAAGTATTTCTGGAACTCTTTCCCTGAAAGTGAAAAATCTGAATTCAAACCATTGCTCTTCATAAGGCTTTCCAAACCAACATCTTTCATCCCCATCTACTGTAATTGTGTCATTAGGGTAGTGTAGCAAAAATATAGGACCCATCAAGCCAGTGAGAATACAAGAAATGCATAATTTGATTCTGTAATGTAGTTGTCTGGAAAATCAGTGAAAAATATTACTCAGACTTCTAGACAGCTTCCAGAGCTCTATAAACATACTAAAAAAAAAAAAAAAAAAAAAAAAAAAAAAAGAAAAAAAAAAAGAGAGAAAACCAAAACAAACCAAAAAAACTACACACAGAGTAAAACATAAAACCCTTCAGTTACACAAACCCATTATCAGCAAGGCTATGGAAATAGAGGCTTTTCTTTTTTCTTTGTTGTAATCTTACACTTCTTACTCTAGCTGGCAACACAGTGGCACAGCTTCAACAAGAAAGAAAACAGGCAAAATTCCAGGCCAGTTCTTTAAATAATACCAGAATGTTGAACTGATATTCCTGAAAAAAAATAACAGCATAGGTTTTTGTTTAGTTGGATTTTATTGGTTTGGTTTGTTTTCCTGGTGACTTTTTCTTTGGTTGATTGGATAGTTAGTTTGTTTGGTGTGTTGGATATGAATCTGAGAATATTACCTAGGTTTACACATTTCACTCCTCCAGTCACCTTGGCCTCCAGCTGTGAATTTGGGCACCAGTAAATAACGTGGAAGAGAGGTGATTAGGAAATAACTGAGGAAAGATGGTCACTGATAAGCATACTGTGCTAATCATGGTATGAGATTATAAACATCATAGAAACACTTGATTTGGCAGAAGCTTATTCTCAAGCTTTTCCTACTGGAAAATAAGGGGAAAAATAAGGAATAGCTGATGGTGGAATTTTGCTGAATCTCTGAAGTTGAAGGGTTTGTAAAGGAGACGGTCCTGAAGCATAAAAAATGCTGTACTGGATGTAACCTGAAGGTTACTTTTCACAGATTCTTGCTATGTACCATGACTAGGAGACCTACATTTGTTTCAGAGGACAGAAAAAAATACTGATTAAAACAGTTCTCAGGAAAAATGGACCTTCAAAGTAGTGTTTAATGCCTAGTAAAGGTCACTGTAAATTCTGAGGACATACTTTGGAAAACTGAGTTAGGACAAAAAAACCCCAAAACATTATGGAAGCTGGTTTTGCTGTGGGAACTCAACTACACAAAATACATTATTTTTGTGCATTTTTGCTTAGTTCCTTCATGCAACAGACAATTCTACATCTACCCACAAGGTGGCATCCGAAGATCGAATAAAATTTAGTTCTGTGCCTGGCCTCACACACCTTGACTTTATCTGCATCTTTGCCTCCAAGGTGGCAGAAATATAGTATATACAGCGCAGACCCAGAAATTTGCAGCTGCCAAACACTTTTAAATTACATATAGTTTTACTAAAGAGTAAATGCAGTATTCATCCCAGATTGGTTCAAATGGACATTTTGTCACATGTTAAATCAATACCTAAAAATATATACTTTGATAAAATACCCCAGTCATGGTTTAAAAATAAAGGTTAATTCCCAGGTAAGAGTATTTCTCCATTAACATGATTTGAGTTTACTACTTAATATTCTTTTAAAGATAGAGTAACATATATTTTATTAAACAGCCCTAAGTTCCATAGTATTACAATATTTTTCAAATTTAATAGAAATTAACATAATTTTAACTGAGTTTCTGTTTAAAGGGGGAAATTTTTTTAGTGAGGCAAGCCCTACGTAACACAGAGCTGCTGAAAAATTGTTTATTTTCTACATTTTTTGTTCATTAAACCTTAAAAAAAAAATTTAGTTTCTGTAGTAATACTAAGTCTATAATGAATGTTCAAATTACCCTCCTCTGGGAATCTTCCATATAAATATATGTTATTTGTAAATTGAAATAAGAATTTATTCATTCATTAGTTCCTATAACAAAGAAATTTATAAAAGGATTCTTTGAAATCTTTCAAGATTATTGAACTGTAAAACTTGTACAAAAAATTGAGCTTTTAAAAAAGGTCCTCCACCTTTGTAAAAATAAGATATATAATTAAGTTACAAAAATAAACTGATTTACTTCAAAACTCAGGTGTGTTTCTTTTCTTCTTATAAAGGATATGTTTATGTACATAATGAAAATATGTATGAAAAGTATTCCAAAAAATGAGACCCTAAGAAGAGAAAACTAGCCAAGGAAATTTTAAACCTTATGTCAGTGCAAACTGAAAATGCCAATAATATGTAGATTATTTGCCACAGCTGCAAAAAGTAAAGAGAAGCTTATAATAAATCAGAGATATATTCTAGTAAGATCTATAGGTTGAATGAGTAATTTGTCCTTCTGCTCCAAAAACTCAGAGAGAAACATAAAAAAAGCAAGTCCTGAATGCTCCTGAGAAACAGTCAGCTGTTGTGCAAAGAGTAAATGTAAATTTTTATATAACAACCAAAGGCAATAGACCAGCATTGTTGAGTCAAGATCTGCTGGTCAAACTTAAAGGTGAGAAGCAAATTAACAAGCTGTAGATACAGGGACAAGAGCAGAGATGAAGTTCAGTTTTGCAGGGATAGGATCAGGAAAGCCAAGGTGCAGCTGGAGTGTAATTTGGCAAGGGATGCAAAGAACAACAGGAAGGGCTTCTATGGGAATTTCAGCCTGAAAAGAAAGATCAAAGAAAGTGTACCCCCCGATAAACATGACTGGCAAACTGGTAACAATGGATGAGAAGGCTGAGGTCCTCAACAACTTCTCTTTACCTGTCTACTGTCAACCTCTCTTCCCACACCTCCCAAGCAGATGGGCAACAGGATGGGGACTAGGAGCAAAGTCATTCCCATCACGAGAGGTTTGTGACCAGTTGAGAAACCCACATAAGCCTATGAGACCTCAAGAGACTCATCCCAGAATCCTGAGGGAATTGGCTGATGTAGTTGCCAAGTCACTCCACAACATTTGAAGTCACTAAGGTGAAGTCCCTGGTGATTAGAAGAGAAACACCACACCCCTTCTTTAAAAGAGTGGAATGGAGGCCACTGAGAACTACTGACCTGTCAGCCTCACCTCACACAGTGCCCCACAACATCCCCCTCTCTAAATCGTAGAGATATATTTGATGGCTTGTCCAGTGAATGGGGCATTAGTTGAAAGGTCCCAACCAGAGGGTAGTGGTCAATAACTGAGTGTCCTAAAGTGTAGTTGTCAAGATGGCCACGACACAGAGTGCTTTGGTAAAACATCAGAAGGCCTCAGGCATCAGCACCTCGTTATCTAGAAGTCTTTCATACCTTTCCTCTGTAAGTTCCCACAGACAGCTCCACACAGCTCTGACTCTTTCTCTTCTTCCTTTCTTTCTTCTGCAGTTCTGGCTTGCTCCTTCCTGCCACCTACCCCTGTCTGTCTCTCTCACGACTTCCTGTCCCTTTCTCCTCACAGCATGGCCAGCAGACTTCAACTGACTCTTGACCAGCTCACCCACTCTTCATCACACCCACAGCTGTGAGGGCAAGGCTGTTCCCACTCTTATATAATTAACACGGCAATATATCAAGATAAGATTGCCTTTAGCACTATCCCTATCTGTCTCCTCACAATCTGTCTCCCCACACCAAAGGGTATCAGTGACAAGTGGTGTCCTCAGTTTTCTGTATTGGAACTAGCAGTGCTTCATATCTTCATTGATGGCATAGAGAGGGATCAAGTGCACCCTCAGCAAATTTGCAGATGACACCAAGCTGAGCAGCATGGTTGACACACCTGAAGAACAGGATGCCATCAAGAGGGATCTGGAGAAGCTTGAGATGTGGGCCCATGAGAATCTCCCGAGGCTTAACAAGGCCAAGTGCAAGGTGCTGCACCTGGATTGGGACAATCCCTGGAATCAACACAGGCTGGGGGTAAACAGACAGACATCAGCCCTGCTGAGGACTTGGGAGTGCCGATAGATGAAAGGCTGGATATGAGCCATCAGCATGCTTGTGCAGGTATGTCCTGGACTGTATCAATAGAAGTGTGGCCAGCAGGATGGGGGAGAGTATTCTGGCCCTCTACTCTACTCTGGTGAGATCCCACCTGGAACACTGCACACAGCTGCAGGGTCCTCAAGGCAGGAGAGACATGGACGTGGGAGAGTCCAGAAGAGGGCCACAAAAACGATCAAGGTGATAGAACATTTCTCATATGAGTGTAGGCTGTCAGAACTGTGGTTGTTCAGCCTGGAGAAGGCTCTGGGGATGACTTATTGAGGCCTTTCAATACTTAAAAGGAACAAGCAAGAAACATGGATGAAGACTTTTTACAAGGGACTGTTGTAATAGGATGAAGAGTAATGGCCTTAAATTACAAGGCTAGACAAGTTAGAGTAGATATGAGGAAGATTTTTTTTTTACAGTGAAAGTGGTGAAACACTGGAACAGCTTTCCCAGAGAGGTGGTAGATGCCAAATTCAGGGTCAGATTGGACATTACTCTGAGCACCCTGACCTAGCTGGAGATGATCCTGTCCATTCCAGGAAGGGCTGCACTAGACGACATTTAAAGGTCACCTCCAACCCAACATCATTTTTTCTGGCAGTGGGTGACTGCATTATATGTCATCAACATTAGATATCTGACTTCTTTTTTAATCTAAAATTACTAAAATAGTATTTCAGAATAAAAAAAAAAAAGCTAATAATCTGATTTTAACTCTATGAATTGCAGATAATTTCACTAAACTGAGGGAAATGTGTAAATTGCTCTCAGAATTCATACTAGTGTTGTGGAAACCAGAATAGAGACGTTAGAGTCAAAGTTCTCTTTTTGACATAATTTGAATGAGATTTTAAAATTAGGACTATTTAAATCCCTTTGTGAAGTCATAGAAATAATGTAACAAAGTTTCCGTACTATATTTTTGATACTCATGCTGTAGTAGGAAAGTCTGGTCTGAATATACCTCTTTTTTATTTGGATGAAAACATCCTTGTATTCAGCAATAGAGTTCATACATTTCAAATATGATCACTATGTAGTTTACCCATGTATAATTTGCATGAATACATGATGCTCAGCTTTTATTTTCTATTTACCACAAGATATGTAGATTTCCCGTGTGGATGAGCAGTCACAGTCACCCTGTATGTAAATAGTTGTTCACACGTGTTGTGAAAAGGTTGATTTCTATTTCTGTGAAAGAAGGATTGGTTTTTACACCACTAACTACTTGTAGGAAATCTCAATCTTTTCATAGTTTAGCTCAGCTGTGACTTTCCTGAAATGCTCCACTGAAAAGGATGGACATGTTTTAGAAAATGCTGCCACCTTCATAGCACATTTTTAAATGATGACAATGAATGTCTGCAGACTGATATCATAAAGGGTGTGTTTCTTAAGAGAATGTATGCTTTTTTTACTTCATCAGTGTCTAGGGTTCATATAGGCAAAGCATAACAAGTGCCATTTGAGTCACTGTCTGTGGATGTTTTAAAATAGAGGGTAATAATAATATCACTAAAAGTAAATGTACTTTGATTTTTATAAACATTATACATAACTTCAAATTCATAACCTGTATGACCTGGTATATAAAAACTAGGGCTAAACAATTAGAATGCAAATTCAGGCATGCAGAAGCTAGGAAATAACAGAGTGAAGGCTTCCCTTTGACTTGAATGTTTCTGTTCAATAAGTGTATTAGATGTACAACTTTAACGGCGTTCCATTTTCTTGCACTGCCTTCCTTCCCACTTGGCACACTGGATTGATGGCAATGACAGGCTGTCCCTATTTCCTCCTATGAGATATACCACTAATATATAATTTCTACATTTTGTTCAAGACACATTGTTGGGGGTTAGATTTTTTATTTTCCTTATAGATTTTTTTCCCCCATAAAGTCGCTAGGAGACTAATTACTGGGTGCTTATGGATGCTTCACCAAAACAAAAGAAATGGCCAAAGGAGAGTGTAGCACTGGGCTACACCCTTTTTTTGTCCCTGAGAGTTTTTCTCTCCAAGGGAAAAAAATATACTGTAAGGTTTGGAGCAGGTAAAGGACAGGGGTGGGGGAAGCTTCGCTCTTGCTCTCTGCATCGGAGAGAGAACGGTCAGGATGCTCTTGCTGTGGGACGAGATCAGTGTCTCACTGGGTCCGGTCCTGAGGAAATCTTCCATCATCATCTCCTCGTGTGCCCAGGAACTCTGCTCTCGCCTCCTCCGGCTCTGCTGGAGCTGGGCCGGCCCTGTCCCACCGCCGCTGCTTTTCTTCGGCACCGCTTTGGATACGCTGTATCCCCGCACTGCCCGGCCCTGCCAGGACATCCCTGCCATTCCAGTTACCACCGAGGAGCTTTGGTACATCCCACCCACCAGCCCAGGATTTTCCACCATTCCAGCCTGGTGACCTCAGATCTCTGCGCCGAGACCAGACTGCCCCGGACTTTGTGAAACAAAAGCCCCCTCGAGGTTCCTGGTTTTGTTTATCATTAATGCTGTAGTTGTTGTTGTTTGTTTGCCTTGTTATACATACCAGTAAAGAGCTGTTATTCCTATCCCCATATCTTTGCCTGAGAGCCGATTTAATATCAAAGTTTTAATAATTCGGAGGGAGGGGGTTTGAATTCTCCATTCCAAGGGAGGTCCTGCCCTCTGTAGCAGACACCTGTCTTTTCTAACCAAGACACAGATAATGAAACCAAAATGGCTTATATCCCGATATTTCCATGCATACTTGATGTACTTACTGTGAGTATTTCAGTGCTTTATATCTACTAAGATACAGAGTTATCCAACACCTCTTTGGTGCTTGAAGAAGAGGACATCAAGCTGTTTCAGTGCTACACATAGTGTAAGCTAACCTCCATTTAGAAATTTGATTTGCTCGCAAAATATTGCAGGATGTGACACTGCTGCTGCTTATGATGGAAAACTTCCACTTATTCTCTCTTTAAAATGCAAAATAAAATCACATTCAGAATATTTTATATGTGAAAAAACCTGACATTCCAGAATTGTTTATATATTTTTAATTTTTTGAACCAGAAATGGTTACACCACTGGGACACTTTGAGCACAAGAAATTCACAAAATGTCCTTTTGTTTAAATAACAGGTACTAGATGTCACAACAAGTAAAGTATACCTCAGCTGCCTGTGGTTTAGCAAATTCCCTGTGTTCAACATTGCTTAGATTAATTGGCAGGACATTTGCTTTTGACGTGCTGCTATTTGCACTGCAGGACAGGGCACAGCCTCAACTTTGTGATTACATCAAAGTCTACCAACAACAACAAAAAAAGCGCTTCAGCTTTAGCTACTAGAGTAGTTAAAAAAAAAGCAACAGACAAGGCCCCCCAAAACCAACATGCATATTTATATTCTTCAAACATGTTTCTTCTGCATATAAATAAAAGTACCTTCAACAGTTCTGTCTTAAGATATTTAAACAACCAAAACCATTTTCAAAACCTCTGACTGTTCATTTATAAATCAGAACTGATATTATGTAGTTTTGTAGAACTTCTCCCTGTCACTCAAGAAGAAAAATTTTATGTGCAGTAAAAATGTGAGCTGGGAATACTCATGATAATCTGAATCAACTAGTAAAGTTTGATACCCATCTATTTATTTTGAATCGCGTTGTTCAAGGTCTACAGGACTCAAGTAACCCTTTTTCTCTAGCATCAATCATAAAATAAGAAACTAAAACCATAATCCCTATATCCTACAAAGCATTAAATTGGTCTTGTTTCCAGTGCATCCTCATGTTTGTTAGGCAGCATCACAGAGTAGAATGGCAATATTACTTTATTATTCTACAGAGATATAGGAAAATAAAAATTATATTTATTTTCAGACTCTGGACTGTATAATTTGAAGTGCAAATAACTTGAAATTTCAAGCATTGAAATACTGAACAAGCATTTACTATACCATGCCAGTTCCAATCCTTTGAAGCAGAGTGAAAAGCATCCTGAAACTGAAAAATTCAGTGGTAGAAAAAAAAAGGAGAAAGTCAGTAAACAAAGATCAAATTTTTTGAAAAAACTACATCAAAATTAACTTTTAGACTATTTATTCAAAACCTAAATGAAACTAATCATTCAGACTCCATCTCTAGCAGTTTTGCTGCAAAGGTAGATCTAAATGCTGTGTCCATAATACTTCTTCATGATGAGCTTGAGGGAAGACTCAGAAAAGCTTCTGAAAGGTTTTGCAGTCAGATGTTTGACAGCAGCAACTGTCTCCAGACTACACTGCTGCCACATGTGTGTTTCAAGCCCAATTGGGAGCTGATTAATGCAGACAATTTTGGTTCAGGAGCAGCCTCATATAGGGCCAGTTACAGTCCATTGTCATAAAGCCTTCCCTCTGACTCCTCCGATGGGACGTGCTGGGTTTGGTGCTCAGAAAGCCACACAGGAGGTTGGTGCTGGTGATAATGTCCATCTCATGAGCTGGAGGAGCCCTGCCATACACGGACGCCTGTCAGGTGGCTGATGCTACAGCCTCTTTGCCTCTAGGCACTTGGGCTCTGGAGCTCTAAAGTGTCTACCAGAGCACCTGCATCTGCCCTGCCACTGATCAAAAGGAAGAACAGGAACAAGGCCTAGGACATATGTAGCCTGGTCAAACTCCTCCACTCCAGTGCCTTTCAGAGATTCCTCTGTGATACAGGTACTACAATGGTGAGAAGAATACTGCTATGTGTTCCTTCTGTCACATCTAAGAGCTATTATACATAGAGCATGGTTTATTACATTATTTCTGCGATGCTGAGAGGTGTTCCTAATGCGAGTCCTCTAGACTCAGTAAAATCCCTGTTCCACTACCACCCCAGACAAAGACATATCCCAGAACAGAGACAAATATTCATCACATCCATTCCTAGAAAAGCTAAATTGTAACCTTGACATGACTGTCTCAAGCCCTGAGTTTGGCCAATGTGAAAAAGAATATATGCTGATATCCTTCTGACTCCTGATTTTATAGCCCTCTATCATATGGCATCTAACATTTTTTAGATTAAATGTTCTTAGCTTATTCAGTCATTTCTTCTACAGAAATTATTCAGTATTTTTCTGCCTTTACTGGACTGTTTCTATTGCATACTTTTTTTAGAATCAGAGCTGCTTGCATTTTTCAAGGTGTGGCAAAGTCAGCTACCAGCATTATGGTGGCTCATATCTTGTTCTGTCTCCTTCTCCTAATTGTCCCTAGCATTTTATTTGTTTTTCTGAACACTAGTATTATAAAACTAGTATTTCAGGAAATGTTTTTTTACACCCCAAGATATCACTCTTGAGAGGTAATGGTTACTTCAGAGCATATAATTTTATATGTGAAATTAGGATTCTTTTTCTCCTGTGTATATCACGTTGTATTATTTACACTGAATTTCATTTGTCACTTTTTTGCCCTTCAGTCTTACAGTCTTCTTTTAATTCCTCACAGTTAGCTTTCAAACTTGCTGTCTTGAATAATACTGTCTTGTCAGCAGCCTTTCTCTTTTCAGTAATCTCCTGCTTTCCAGGTCAGTGAAGAATACGTTTTACAGTACAAACCTCTGCTTACCAGCATTGATGACCTGTCTCCACTTCAAGGACTGACAACTTCCTCCTATTTGTGTTTTCTTTCTCCTAACTGTTCATTTATCTATGCAACAAATGCCTTTGCTCATGCCATCTAATTTACTTAAAAGCTTTGTGTGAGCTACTTTGTCCAAAGGCCTTTTCAAATCTATGTAAACTAAATAAATTCCCTCTCCTCTCCCACAATCACTCAGTTTCAGATGTCTCCTGCTGAGAGCAGCTACCCAATGGGACTCTTCTCTCCCCTTTTTTCTTCTGCAAGGTTCATCACTGAAGCCTCTCAACAATAACCTTTTTCTACTTCTTTGTTCTTAGTATACCTTTTGTATTTGGATTATCAAAGGGCCATATAGAGTTCTTGATCCTGATGTGTGCAAAAAAAGAATATTAGTTTTGTTTCCCTTTGCCACTGGCTTTTTTTTTCTTAATTAGTCTTTATATGTTCACATTTTATAATCCATCCTAATTTCCTTTGAATGCAAGTGTATGGCTTCAGCTTGTTTCTTGTTTCTAGAAACCTCCCTTATATTACTATTCAACTTTTGTTTTATATCTTATGGTCTAACTTGCTTTACAGAAGTATTAAATATATTGATTCTTTTTTATGAAACAAGTTGCATGTTGCTTTTTTTTTTTTTTCACCTTGGAAAACTGACTTTCTGAATTGCTATTGTGTTTAAAGTGGGAAATTAAGAGAAACAAAAATTACATTTATGCTCTCTCAAATGATATAAGGACCACTTTTCTTATGAAAACCATCTATGTACGCAATTGGAAATGGCCTTCTTAGCGAGTTTATTCCTGTTGTCTTTTTTTGGGGGGTGGATGGCAAGGGGATAAATAAACTAGATTGGCTTAAGTGCATGTGTCAAAATTTTCTTACAAAATTTAAAAGGCAACAGAGATTTGAAGTTGATAAGAGAATGAAAGCCTAGACAACAGAAATTAATCATGATTTGCAATTCTGGGCAAGTAGTTGGGGAGAGACATTATCCCTATGGTCATGTGCCAGGAAGTGTATAGCAATTTTTTGCCTTGCTGTAGATGTCATGAGTGAAAAACATAGAGAAAAAGGTGTATTCTGAACATTTTACAGTCAGGTCTGTATGTTTAAGATTCTTTCATGAGATCATTTTAACTACCACCTTCTTTGGGTTACTGTAATTTCCCCAGGCTTAAATTGAAGTCATTTACAAAAGATTGACATCTTTCTTAAAGGTCACACAGTAAAGAGAAAAAGACCAAAAGATCAAATTTGACAAAGGACAATTAAGTAGTAAATCATGTGTGATGAAAATAATCGAAAAATAAGTCTTTTTCCTAGGAAAGCCTGCATTTACAGTCTTTCATATAACAAGAACAATTAACATTCTAGATCACAACTATTTATATGGAATAATCCTCTGTTTATTTAACCATATACCACTGTAATTTTTGTCCTTATTTTTTATCATTATTTCATTTTTTAAAGGTAAGTGCCACTTAGATTTTTCTTGGAATATGACTAGTGTGACAGAAAGAAAGCCACTTATTTCCTCAGAAGCTATGTATTTCTAGTGCCATGCATGTCAGCTGCTGGTGAAATGAGGCCTTTCCATTTGGGACTCTTTTATATGATCACAACAAATAAAACAAAAGGAAGACTGAGTAATAATGGACTACATAGCGTAAGAATTAGTATTGTATTTGCATAGTCTGTATGATACGCTTACTATCTTTGCACTTAGTTTTTGTATTGTCTTATCAAGTATTTTACTTTACAATGTGTATATAATGGAATAACCTGATAAGTAGTTAAAACTGTGTCAACACTTCCTCCACTCAAATGGCTTTGAGTACGATCGAGGCCTAAGCTTAACAGGCAGGCTACGTTCTGCATAAGCAGCTCATATAGTGGTGGAAAATTAAGCAAGGTAATACAATTTTTCAGGGACTGACAAGAGGGAATGAGCTTGGTCTTCTTTCCCTATGCTCAGAGGTGCATATTAGATGGAATCTCATTCACTGAATGCAGTTTGTTGGTCCGTTCTGACACCTCTGCTCCAGTTTAAATGAGTTCAATTAACTAGAAATTCAGCTTTAAGTTCTTTCCTCATAGGTAAAAAGCATTTGTAATTTGCTTCTGGCAATGTAGTGTATCAGGACCTCAGTAAACACTAAAAGTGAGACAATTCATGTTTCTTAGTTTCCAAACCTCCAGAGGGACTGCGAAGAGTTACCACAGAGCTCTATCTGTATTCATCTACTGGTCCAGTATTTGACCTGAGATCAAAGGATATCAGAATGTCAGAATACTCATATCAGAATGTCAGAATACTGGAGCCTTTCAAAGCTCTCTAACTAAAAAAGTATGTTGCAAAACAACAGGATTTTTAAAAATACTGTTTTCTCCTGCTGATATAAGTATCAATAACAACTATAAGATGAACTGTTATAAGTAAAATAAAATGTGGCTTGAAGTTGTCAGAAAATAATTGCTAGCTTTTGTGGCGGATTAGCCTTGGCTAAGACCCAGACACCCACACAACTGCTCTCTTACTTCTCCTCAACACTTTGGGGAATAGACTGAGAAACTCAAGGTCAAGATAAAGGTAGAGCATTTATTTACTAATTACTCTCATAGGTGAAACAGACTTGAACAGAAATTAAAAACATATGAAGCACAACCCTTTTTGAAATTTCAAGGGCCATTTAGAAATAGATATATGGAGCAGCCTTTTGTAAAATTTAATTTCTGTGTGTGTGTTTGATATTTACAGACTGGTACCTGAGTGAAAGGAAATCTCTTAGGTAACTAGCCAAACCTCAACACATGCACCCTCTAGTTGAGTCTCAAAATATTTTAGATTTTATTTTTCATCGCTAATGATTTATTCAAATGAATAAGAAGTGTTATGAAAGTTTTGTGTAGAATGTCTTTGAAAAATGAAGTTTCACTAGTCATTTAATAGAACTTGAAAACAGCAGATGCATTGCACAGCTCAGACTATAAAAAGCTTTTTTTTCCTCACAGGGAACAGCAAACAGTAATGCAATAAATATGTAGACAAATAGAGCCTGACAAAAAGATAGTCTTGAAAACTGTAATGGGAGGAATTGTAACACAAATCTATACACAATTCAACAGCTGTAATGCTGAATTCATCTTTTAGTGCCCACAAATATTGAATGAGAATGTATTTAAATATGGTAAATTGTAGACTGATAGTAGGTGAAAAGAGAAACTAAATGCAACAGACAAATCTTTAGTAACATTTAATTTCAGCTAGTTAACCTATCTCACTCATGTAGTCAACAATGCCCAAGAGGAAAGTCATATCCAAATGTATATTTCTTAGAACATACTAGATTTGAAATATAGTTCTGCGAGTTTAATTTAAATCAAGTAAGAAGTCAATTATAGGCAAAAAGTTTTAGATTGACTAATTTGATAATTAGTTTTTGTTTGATACATACATACAGTGCAGTTAATTGCTTTCACATGCCCTTAGGAATGTAACAAGGTAATATTTTAAATTTGCTTACAATTTTATTATAATGTAGAAAATATAATATGGAAATGGTTTAATATATTCACTTATCCTAAACTCTTTAATGATAAATTGAATAGGTTGCTATTTATGCAAAATTAAGCACTTAAATTTGGCCTAGGCAATTTCAGACAGGTAGAAGAAAACATTTATAAGCATTTGAGACTCTGATTTAGGTGTTTGATTCACATATAAACTAAAGTGACAAAGTGGATTCGAATTATGAAGGTTTTTTTGCACACTACTTTTAATTTGTTTAAGGATAAAAATAGCTCACAAACAATATTTTCTGGACACTGTAAAATGATTAATACATTTGAGAGTGTTCTAATTTGCCCACAGAGAATTCAAGAACACAGAGAGGTGAAATTCAATGAATAAATTAGAAAAAAACTTTCTCAGCTTAAGTTAGAATGCAGACATCAGCGAATTTAGTCACCTCTTTTAAGTGCTTACACTTATTAATATATCATCCCAGAATTTTTTTTAAACTTGCATAATCCTAGGGACTCTCTTTGTATTTTTTAATGTGTCAGTCACTTCTATTGTATATTGATGGTTGTCAAACTAATTTTCTTCCTTGAAATGGGGCATCACAATTTAATATTAACCTTATTTTGTTGATTTTTTTATATCATGTAATGTATTCTGTTATCCCCCTTTTTAGATATGAAACATAGAAATAATTGAAAAGAATACCAATAAAAAGAATGTTATCCTAATCAAGCATTTCTTTAGATTAAAGTAAAAAAGACACTTAAAAAACTGAGCTGAACAATAGAATTTAAGAAAAAAAGTAATTTTCACGCCCAAATAATACTTGAAGTGTTCCATATTGGGTAGAAATCTCCTTTATGCTGAGTGTGTAGCTAAGTACCAGTTAAGGCTCATATTTAGGTGATAACTGGATCTTATGAAAATCTTACATGAACTACTGCTCAGGTAATTATACTGTTTAAAAGAAACAATCTGTTTCTACTGAAACAATTTTCAAATCCAAGTAGTTCAGTAGCTTTAAACTGAGCAAATCTGAACATAGCCACTCATTTGCAAGGAAGAATCTGTCCTCTAAAAAAGGAAATTTTATGCACATGTACTACAGCTTGCAAGAATACAAGCAATTTGGGTCAACTAGCAAGCATAGATAAGTGCTAAAATTAAATCTTCCTTTCATTGTACTGAAATCTCATTGGTGCTATTCAAAGAGTGCTGGTGACAATTGTGTTGTTTTAATGGGTTTTTTCCTACAACTCATTATTTCATGAATATAAACCTAGATGAAGGTGAAAAGGTCTTGAGATGAAGAAATAATTTTTACAATCTCAAAATTATGCCTCCCTAAGTGCTAAGCAATGCAGCCATTTCTTCATGATAGATGTTTAAATAATAGAAGCTATCTTTCTATGTGATTGATAGGAGGGCCAATATCCAAATCTAATGTGAGAAATAGTTAAAATATTTGTATTAGTTTGTGTATATATAAATATTAACTAAAAGCAAATATTTGGTTGATTTAACAAGATGATTGCCTTGTCAGATATGAAATATGATTATAAAGAGAAATTTTATGGTAAATGAAAAGATCCATTACTTGAAGAATACATGTTATTAGAGTGAAAAAATTGTAAATTCATGGACTCAAATGGGTACTATTTTCCCTCAAATATTTATGGAAATAGTGTGTTGTCTATATTTGGTGATCAGCAGTCGTTGAAAAGCTGACATGTCATTCTATCCAGTTTTTGATGCAAGACTATATTAACCTTGAGTTCAGGATGATATTAATCCTTCTTGTGCTCTCCTCACACAATAAAGCAGTGTGTCATCTACAGCATGGATACATTATAAAATCAGCAGGATTTTTCAAGGATGTTGACAAAAATGAGAAAGTGAAAAAAAAATCATCTCTTCTGAAATATTACAGTAAAGATGACTTGATTAGAAAATAAGCTAAAGGGTGAGATTGAATTAGTTCAATAGAAATAGACTGGGTTTTGTTTGTCTGCATTTTTGCTTCTAAGAAAACAACAACTAAAGAAGGCTCAGGGATATTTCTTATTATATTTTTAGTTTTTATTTTTTCAATTGAGGTCAGAATAGGACTAATTATAAGTTCAGTCCTTATGAGCATGCAATAATAAGAAAAGCTAAAAATCTCCCAATGCTCAAAATCAAACGAGCTGAATGCTAGCTTATATGAACAGGTATTTGTTCCATTGAAACAGAAAAAGACAACTCATGAATAAAATATTTTAATTCAGAAAGTCTGTCACAACTGATCCACAAAAATTAATGAAACAAGCATACAATTCCACTGTTGAAGCAAAAATTACAGCATGAAAAAATAGATGGACCAAAGAGGAAGGAGAGAAAGAAGACAATACAGTTATATTATAAATATTTCTAGGAGTATGTAATATAATCTCTTTTAATTTTATGGATATTCTTGACAATACTTTATTTGAACTTCAAATTATTTTCTGTGCTCTCTCAGAGATGTGCCAGAGAAGAAGAATGGAATTATTTAATATGAAAATGAATCTTTCTTTAGTATGTTACTGCTTTCTGGAATAAACATGTACACCTTCCACCACAGTCCACAGACTCAATTTCATTCCACTTTTGATCATTTCATTTTGTGTGTGGAAGGCCACATCCAAAGAGTTGAAGCCAACAGTTCTCTATCCCCCTGGACATCAGTAACAAGTGGAGTGTATCAAGGTTCCACCCTAGAACCAGTACTGCTCAATGTTTTAATTAGTTGCATAAACAGTGGGATTTCATATTCTCTCAGCAAACTTGTGGATAACTAAGCTGTTATGTGTTCAGCTGTTATGGCTGAACATGCGTGATGGATAGGATGCCACCCAGAAGTGTTGTCATTTTAAGAGCAGCAAGCAATTAAGCCCCACACAGCCACTCACACACTGGAGGGGAGAATCAGAGGAGTATAACTGTGAACACTCATGGGTTGAAAAAAGGCAGCTTAAGAGGCAAAGCAAAAGCAGTGCTCCCCAAAAAAAAGCAAAACAAGGAATTAATTCACCACTTCCTATGGGTAGGAAGGTATCCAGTCATCTCTAGGAAAGCAGAGCTTCATCCTGTATAACAGTTATTTGAGAAGACAACCATCATTAACCCCTTCCTTCTTCTCCCCCCAGCTTTATATGCTGAACACTTTGCCATATACTATGGGATGTCCCTTAGGTCAGTTGGGGTCAGCTGTCCCAGCTGTGAGTCCTCACATCTTCTTGTGCACTCCCATCCTCCTTGCTGATGGATTGGGATGAGAGGTAGAAAAGGCCCTGACTGTCCAAGCACTGCTCAGCAATAACAAAAACAGCTCTATATTATCAACATTGTTTCCAGCCCAAAAACCAATACACAGCCCCATGCCAGCGAGTGTGAAGAAAATTAACCCTACTGCAGCCAAAACAAGAACAAGAAGGATCTTGACAGGCTTCAGGAGTGGACACATGTGAATCTCACTATGGTCAGTGAGGCCAAGTGCTAAGTCCTGCATGTGGGCTGAGGAAATCCCCAGCATCAATACAGGCTGGAGGCTAGTGGATAAAAAAATTGGACAGGAGCTAGCAATGTTTTCTTTCACCCCAAGAGACGAACTGTACCATGGGCTGCATAAAAAGAGGTGAATCTGCCCCTGTACTCTGCTCTGGTGGAAGCCAAATGCAAGTACTACATCCAGATCCAGGGCCCCCAGCCGAAAACATGGACTTGTTCGTTGGAGGGATTGAGAACCACTCCTGTGAAGACAGGTTAAGAGAAATGGAGCTGTTCAACCTGGAGAAGAGATGGCTTTAGGGAGACCTTATTGCAGCCTTTCAATATATAAAGTGGAGTTATAAGGGAGAAGGAGACATATTTTTGTACCAATGTCTGTAGTGACATAATGAAACAATGATTTTAAACATAAAGAAGGTAGATTTAGAGCTAAGGAGGTGGTGAGGCGCAGGAACTGGTTGCTCAGAGAATGGTGGATGTCCCATCCTCAGTAGTGCTTAAGACCAGGTTGGATGGGGCTTTGAGTAACTTAATTGACTAGAAGGTGTTCCATATAAATGAGGTTGGACAGGATGATTTTTTAACATCTCTTTCAACCCAAGGCATTCTATGATTCTGTAATCACCATGCAGAAAAGCATTGCTGTGTCAGTAAAAAGCAAAAAAAAATATTCCATGGATAAATTAACAGTGGATGGGGAAGATTATGATTGGCTTCAAACCCAACAAGATGTAGAATGTGTGTCCTAGAATCATAGAATCACATAGGCTGGAAAACCTATGAGTCCAGCAGTTAATCTAACCCTGCTGAGTCCACCACTGAACCATGTCCCTAAGCACCACATCTACACATCTTCTGAATACCTCCAGGGGTGATGGCACAACCATTTCCCTGGGCAGGGTGTTCCATTGCCACCATCCTGGCAGTGTGACATTATGACTTTGCTGACTCTGGTTTTACCGACATCTTTAGCTCTTAGCAGTTGATTATTATCATCAGTAGAAATTATTATAGATAGCCATAAAATATTTACTGCTTTATAAATTGAATTATCTCAAGAAAATAGTGAAATTAAAGGAGAACTGTGTGATTTGCTAGCANAGTGCTTAAGACCAGGTTGGATGGGGCTTTGAGTAACTTAATTGACTAGAAGGTGTTCCATATAAATGAGGTTGGACAGGATGATTTTTTAACATCTCTTTCAACCCAAGGCATTCTATGATTCTGTAATCACCATGCAGAAAAGCATTGCTGTGTCAGTAAAAAGCAAAAAAAAATATTCCATGGATAAATTAACAGTGGATGGGGAAGATTATGATTGGCTTCAAACGCAACAAGATGGAATTTCTTGTAGAATGTGTGTCCTAGAATCATAGAATCACATAGGCTGGAAAACCTATGAGTCCAGCAGGTAATCTAACCCTGCTGAGTCCACCACTGAACCATGTCCCTAAGCACCACATCTACACATCTTCTGAATACCTCCAGGGGTGATGGCACAACCATTTCCCTGGGCAGGGTGTTCCATTGCCACCATCCTGGCAGTGTGACATTATGACTTTGCTGACTCTGGTTTTACCGACATCTTTAGCTCTTAGCAGTTGATTATTATCATCAGTAGAAATTATTATAGATAGCCATAAAATATTTACTGCTTTATAAATTGAATTATCTCAAGAAAATAGTGAAATTAAAGGAGAACTGTGTGATTTGCTAGCACAAATTACAAACTCACCATAAGTTGCATGTTCCAGGTGTTTTTGGAGTGCATTTGCATTTGGAGACATAAAATGTGCAAATTCATTATATATTACATGCTACTTTCTACTTTTATTTTATTTAACAACAGTTAATTTAATCTTCATACTTAATAATAATATTAATAATATTAATATTAATATTAATAATAAGGAAGAAGTTATAAACAATTAATGTCTTTTCTTCTAATGTAAAAAGCTAGATGAAACTAGAAAAAAATAACAGCTGGTTGTCATTCAGAATTCAAATAAAGTATTTAGACTTAATGAAAAAGAGTCTTCAGGTTCAAAGAAAACTTAGTTTTTAAGACACAATTTCAATGGAACAAACTGGATACAGAGAAAAATCTTAACACATTAAGTACTGATAAATGATGGTCTTACCAGTGTGAAAGAATATGTATGCAAATTTTATCTATGAAATGTAAACATAATTTTATTAATAAAGGGAAAACCTATTCACTGTAGTTGCAGTAATATTTGCTTAATTCTAAAAACTGGAATATGGCTTTGCCAGATAATCTTGTCATTATAACAGGAAATCCATACCAAAATAGATTGAACATAGTAGCACTCTGTTACTATCTAATAAACTTTGTTGCCATTTGTCTAACAAAAATATTAAGAGTGTGGTCTGGTGATCTGAGTAGTGGGCTGTGAAATTGGCACCTGTATTCTCCACCACTGGATGTGACCTTGAGCATGCCACTAAAATATAAATCTCATTGTATATCAGAAGCACATTTAATTGAGAAACAGGTTATAAATATCTCAAAACCTGAATGCCATAAAAGTTGATGAAAGAAATTAGTCAACATGTTTGAAAACGTGTGATGTGTGTTACCTTATACATCAAATTATTATCAGTCTTATCTAAAAATAGGATATCAACAAAGGTTTGTATAATGCAGAGATCTAAAATGTGTTGGATGCCACATAGAATATCTGGGAAAAAAAATCTGCACTTGAATATTAGCATCCTTGATCTATTAACATTGTGTGAAAATTTATTGGTTTAGGTTATAAGTTGTATATTATACATCCATGTAAAATGTTATTGTGAAAAGTTTTAATCTCCTGTTTTCATTTTCTTTAACAAAAGAAATAGATAAAACCTTTATTTTCACTGGTTTTTTTTCCATTTCAAAAATTAGGCTTTTGTGCCATACAGTGTTAATCCTTTTGTTCTTTTCATTTTCTCCTGATTTTAAGCACTACCCTTATTCAAGCACATCCATTATTTACATTTTTATATTACATCAACTCAGAAATATTAGGGCAACAAAGTCCAAGTAATAACAGCAGAAAGCTCTGAACTCAATTATCATTACTATTTGAAGGCAGTTTTGTATTACCACTCGAGTAGCACCTTAGCCTTCCAGCTTCCCACTGAAATTTCACAGAACACAGCAAAGGGACTTTGTGGCTTACAAAAAGTTTTATGGGGTGACTTTAACATGAGGGACAAAATTCTTCCAAATCTTCCTACAGTCTGGTCTATTCATAACAGATCAATAAAGAAATAGTAAAATGGTTTAAAAGAAGACTTCTGATATTAACAAACAATATAATTTTAAGATAGTTTTAACAGCTATTATCTATTCTAGTTACTATCCCTTCTAGTTATATATGTGTGAGCATTTAATGGAAAAATAAAAAGAGAATAAATTCCTTCCTGCCATCAGAGGAACTGTGAAGAAGGATTAAAAATCTGAGCTGCCCAAAATAGAAAGGTAGTGAATAAATGCAAATTTTTCCTGAATGAGTAAATCAAATACATCCAGTAACATTCCCCATCACTGAGGTCAACTAACAGAGAACTGCCTGTATCTATGGTGATAATTTCCTTTAGTCTACAAGAGGGGATGACAATGTGCAATAATAAGAAGGAATATCTATAATAAGAAATTAATAATTTTATTATTAAAAATAAGAATATAATAAGTGAGAAACATGGAATATCATAATTCCTCATATATATATATATAAATTAATTAGAAGACTGGTTTTTTTGGGTCAGAAATGTTTAACTTATTATTGCTATTTAATCTTAGGTCTATCTGTAGTTGCCTTTATCTGTCAGAATTTGTAAAGACCTTCTATTTATATTAAAACCATTTTAGACACATTTAAGCATAAAACCTCAGAAAACTGTAAGAAAGTAGAGTACTCTAGTCCTAGAGTGACCTATGCCACAGAATGGGAAACAAATCATAAATGCGTGAATGGATAGTTTTAAGCTGTCAAAAATTTCCATAACATGAGATTTAGACATTATTACTGTTCTTGAGTTCAAAACAATGACTCAGTCAGCCTGCTTGCAAGTTTAGGCTAACCTCAAGGGAATTTTAAATTGACTGGTAGCTCCTTTTTGAAGAGCACAGATCTCAAGACACGTGAACTTGGGTATTTATGTTAGTGCTCCAAACTGAATTGCTAGAAATTCAGCTCTTGCTTAAATATCAGAGTCATACAGAGACACCGTAAAGCATTGCTGAGGTGCACAGGGGAACCTATCTCTCCTGTGTTCAGGGCATTCCTAATGTACAGTGACAGCCTTGAGTTCAGCAAGACACAGAGCAGTCACAATCACTTTACAGGGTATGCCTGTTGGCACTGTCACCACCAGTAACTTTTATACAGTGGTCTGTTCTTGACATTATTTACCCAGTAGGTGTGGAACAAAGATTCTGTATCCTCCGCAGCATGTCAATATGTAGTCAAACAGCAAGCTCTAAGCCTCTAGATAGGCTAGACACTCTCAGCTGAAGCTGTCCCATTTAGAGTTTCAAATTTCATGTCTAACTCCTGGCAGGCTTCACTGTAAATATGCGCTCTGTTTCACAAAAAAAATAACAGAATAAAAGAAGATTTGGACCAGAGAAAATAACGAATGGATTTCATCCCTAAATATATATCACATACTCAACTGAATGATCTAAATATTTCCCTAAAATTATATTGGCGTGACTCAATGCAGTAAGATTTTCAGAAGGATACCAAGCTGGTCTAAAAATATCTAGAGATCTCTAGTATAAAACGTACAAGCATATATTCAAGAAATTTAAGAATAAAAAGCCAAAATATGTCTCACCTGAATACTGCAAGCTGCTTGAATTAATTGTGGGATGACCCTAATATAGCAAGAATTCCATCAGTGAAAGACACTGAACACTTGTCTACAGATCTCTGAACCCACCCTGAGTATTGAA
>WBMY01000903.1:229965-241122 GCA_013397315.1 Donacobius atricapilla
TATGTGTATATATGAAAAGTGACATTCAATGGATGATTTAGGAGTTATCTATCCAAAATCATGAGCACATTTTCTGAGGAGACTAATTCATACTCTTTGGAAATTCCACAGCCACTCAGTTTTAGATGCTTGTGCCTTCACATACTTGTAAATGCATAGGAGAAAGAAAATGTAACACTGAGTGGTGGGAAACACTTCCAACAGGAAAATGCAAAATTAAGATTTCATCATATAACAGAGCAGAATATGCTTGTTTTCCTACTGACAAAATGCAGAAATCTTTCTCCTGTTCTTCCACACCTGGCTGTTGGTCAGATATCCCCCACCTCCCTTTCAAATCATCTCTAATTCTTATTAGGTTACATATTAATTCAATTTTCCAGAAATCTACCTGATAAAAGAAACAGTAACTGTATAGTCATTACAGAGAAGAAGTAGAATTTTATACTTCATGGCATCAAGAATATGTCAATTCACCAATATTATAATCACGTCTGGTTTCACAAATTAACATTTGCTCTCACAAAACAAGGACTGTTTCTCATAAGCCAGATGGTTGGACAGAGAGAAAGTTTAGATTTAATCTTGTTATAAATAGATTAAGTAACCTTACTCTTCAATTTCTTTTTTTTTTTTTTTTTCACTTAGCCAAATTTTCTACTAGAATTATCAACTTGGTCTATTCTGAACAAGGGGAACATTAGTATTTCTGAACAGCTTTATTTCATCTAGAGTAGCAGGAATCTGAAGGAAAGAGGACCAACTATAAGTCTGCTTAGCAAAATTTTATGGAACAGTGCACACAGCATCTGCTTTTTTATTTTAGCACATTCTGCAGAACATTCAAGTCTGCACAGACCATTCTGAAAATTTCTCCACAGAGTTAAGCTAAGAGGAGCCTCCGGCACTTGTAAGCCCCAGAAATTCCCAGAATGTAACATTGTATTGGGAGCATACTTTAAGGTATTGGCAGCATACCTTAATTCCCTTCCAAAAGCAAATTTTTCCCATCAGGCTCAAGAGAACATAAAACTCGTAACCTTGTATGAACAGCGGCCATGAGCTCTGAAATTCTTTGCCTCGGACACTTAGGTTTTGAGAATGTGCCATTCCCAAAGGAATGGCAAGGCAAGGAATGGGAAGCATTTTCCAGTGGTAACCTATATTTTCTCAGCTGGAACTTTCAGGACTACCTGAATATCTCCAGTACGTACTTAGAAAATAAAGAACCTAGGCAAGACAAACTTCTTCACATTCCTACTTTTCAGTGAGGGAGCACTAAATTAGATTCAAAAATTTGAGACTTCATTAAATCAAACAAATGAGATTTTGCAGATGCACAGTTTCATAATATGTTTTGTGATTTGACAATACTTTTTTATTGACTAAAATATATTCAACATAGAAAAGGACAACAAGTTCCCTGCACAAAACAATATTTATCTCCCTGTTTTATGGAACATCTAAAGTCACAAGAATGATCCTATTTTTTCTTTTTCATAATGGATAGTAACTGCAGTGCTTCAAGTGCAGCCATTCATATTCACATTTTCAAGTATCACTAAAACTCATGAAAATAGTCCAAGAAAAACTAATAGTCTGAACTAATAGTCTGAATAATGGTTACAAGCACTAACAATTAATGTTTAATGCAAAAATTAGAATTACTTGAACTTTATTACACTCTACACTTAGTCTTCTAAGGAAAAAAAACACAATTATCTCATGTTCATGTTGAAAGAAATTCAGTTTTCTGAAGTAATTCCTGGTTGTCTAGTCCTCCTTAAGCTGCATTTCTGAAATGATTTAATTAACACTTGACAGCTGAAATATGTCCATAACTCTTAGAATTAACCATTGTAATTGCTATTCTCCAGAAAAAGCTATGCAGATAAATTTAATTCTCCTCCAAATGTTAAAATATCTTGAACTCATTTGTGCAGTTTAGTAGACATTGCATTCTATGAAGAGAAAATTTGCAGTCATCAAGATAACTAATTTTGCTATATAAATCTAATTTTATTTACAATGGCTTTTATTCTTTTAACTTCAATTGAACATGGCAAAATAAATTGTAATCCATTGGTTAAAGTTTGTGAAAGATCATTTCATCCTTAGTGAGGATTTATTTAAAAATTATTTTTAACTAAAAATAAAACAATCTTATTTGGTAAAAAGACACTTTCCATAAATGATCATTTTATTTGAACAAACTCAAATATCTGTCTTGATTGTGTGTTCTAAATTATTAATTTTAAAATGTCAAAACCTAACATTTCTTGTTCTAACTGAAAGAGTATGCATAACTGAAAGAGTATGCATTTAACTATGGATCAGCAATACTGATGTAATTGATCACAGGAAAAACTTCTTCCTATATTCATTACTTTACTCATGGCATCAGCCTTTGCCTATGAATGCACTATAAATTATAGTGGTTTTTAAATTAAAACAGCCAATTTTGTATCTTTGTCCATTTGGTAGAAGTTTAAACATAATTTGCATTTAACCTCTGTATGTCATTACTTTGTTTACTTTTCTATTCTCTCAATATCAATGTGTATAGAGAACTGCATTTCTGCTGGAGCAGTAATAACCTATAACACGAATGTTACATTTCAGAGGTTTTCTCTTTAGAATTACTGGAATGAAAAATGAAGGAGCTGGCATCCGACGCACTAGCTAGAGATTAAGTTATACATGCTACCATTAATCCATAATAATGGTAATTTTTGAGGGAAATTCCTCCCATCTAACTTCAGTAATCTATTATGTAAATGTGTACACCCTAGGTGATAACTTTAGGCTTCTGTCAGAGCTGCAGAAAAGAAATAGGAATATTTAGGTATAATATATCCACCATGTTAAATGTCTGTGTGAGAATAAAATAGATGGTACCTCATCAGTAATTCTTTCTCTTCATTAACTATAAAATAAGCCTTAGGTATCTATTTGAGGTTCATACATCTGTGATATTTCCAAAGTTGAAAAAAGTATGTTGCATGCTAAATGTCAGTAAGACATTTTAGGAAATTAGCATAGCTTCAGAAAAATATCACTGGTAATATTCCATCTTCACTGTCTATTGATTCACTACTAAAATAATTCAGTTTGTATTTCTGTTTTTTTTCATTTCAAATTTTGTTAGTGTCAAGATTAAAATGAGACCTGGAGTTTTAGCATTCTCCCTCTAATTCCAGGAGAAAGTTTGAGGAGAAACGGGATTTGCTGTGACTCTACTGTTGCTCAGAACTGCAATTGTAAACATTTTAATGTTGGTCTCTGCTTGTGAGCTTCATTGAATTTAAGTGAATCAAGGATTTCTATTGAAGTTGCCCAAATATGTCCTTGATTTCTAGGAGTTCGTCCAAGAGAAAGTGAATCTCCTATATTTCTTTTTCCCTGTCTTCAGCCCTGAGAGATGTCTCAGTCATTCTAATAAAGCTCAGATGACAACAGGTACCTAGAGGAATGTAACTGATTTGAGTCAAAATAAAGGCAGGGGGATTGCTTACCACATACCATCAGAGGCAAACCAGACTTGACTCTGGGAAAATGAATGTTATTTATTACCAATTGAGATGGACAATGAGAAGCAAAGAAAAAAACTACCCCATCCTGCCATCCTCTCCCCCTCTTTTTTGTAGGCTCAACTTCACTCTATCACTCCTGACTCTTCTATCTTCCACCATATTAACAGCACTGGTTAACATGGAATAGGAGCTGAGGTCGGTCTGTAAAAGCTCCTCTTTGCTACTCCTTTCTCCTCATAGCTGTCCCATTCTCTGTTGTCTTCAGTCTGCAGCATATCTGTTCTTGTGTGGTCCTATCAACAGGCTACAAGGGTATCTCCTTCCCTCCTTTTTTCTCTCACCTTGCTGTCTGCAGTGCAGTGTGAAATAGCACGTACGTGAAATACACACACTCCTCACTTGTCCTTCTGAAACTGTCATGCAGTATTTTTAAACAGTTTAAAAAATATGTTTTAAAATATGGTTTCCTAGATACACTTTCCCCAAGGTGCCTCCCCCTCGGCTGTGGTGCTCAGACATGGCCTGAGATGGGTTGTTTGGTGCCAGTGGAACATCCAGCATGGGGCAGCCCTGACCACTCACAAAGTTTCCAGAAGCCCTTGCTAGCAGCACCTAGACATCAGAACTCAAGACATTAAAGGTGAAAAGTCAATAGTATTTTAGTCTTTTTCTGAAAACTGTGATTGTGGAAGCCTGCCTCACTGTAAAGCTCTTTTTTAGCATTATAGTAGTCAAAATATCCCTGTTAAGTAAGTGATGCCTGATAAGCCTAAAACCCTATTGTTATGGACATCTGAATGGGAATACTTTTGTATCCTACTCACGTGATTTCCCAATGCAATATTTTCAAATACATGCTGTATGCTTTTGTATGTTTATATTTGTCTGAACTGTAATGAGAGCAGGTGAAACAGCTTGGGAAACACATTGGAGGAATCATGGATTTGAAAAGTGGAGAAGAATAAAAGTATCAAGCAGAAATTTGTTAACATCATATGCTCCAAATTTTTCTCCAAATTATTCTTTGCCTTAAGTGATTGAAGCCTCTGTGTTTGAATGAAGTGTCCTAGGATTTTAAGATGTTTTTAAGAGTTGTGGAGGTTTCTTTGCTTCTTTTTCATGGAAAAAGAGTATATCATATAATCATTTTTTATTGGACCTGAAGCTTCAGATAGGAGAACAAATATATATCCATCAATAATTAAAAAGTGTGAAGTTTCTATTCTATAGAAAAATCTAAGTGATTTCCTATTTCAGCAGAAAAATGTCAAAGTTTTCAGCACATACAAATTTGGCAGATATGTGATATAAATATCATGGCTAACTATAAATGATGAACAACTAAAACAACCCAAGAAAGTAACTAGTTGAGATGTATAAGAGCAGCAATATATTGACCTTCTTAATGTCTGAACATCATGATAAAAAGTTTGCAGCAAATGAGAAAGTAAGAGCGATGTATTGAAAATTCAGTACATGAGGAAAATGACAAAATGTTCCCAAAAAAAAAGGATGTGTAAATGCTAAAGTATAGGCAGAACTCAGGGGAGAATTTGCATTGAGTGGAAGTGATGTTGCTATTTTGACTGTGCCTGCTGCATAGTAGGTGATTACTTCATGACAGAGAAGAATGATCCTTCTAGCTCTCATCTCTCTTAGGTAGTTACATAGCTGTCATCACTTCAGTACATGAAAGTAGTTTCCTCTTCCTTCATTTATACAACACATCATTTATCTACTTTATGTACACCATTTAGAACTACTAGCAGGAGGTCTCTGTGGCAACCTTTGGTTGCAATTATCTTCTGTCAAGTTAACTTCAAAAGTTATAAGTCATCTAAATTTCTCTTGCATTTTATCAAAATCTATTCCCTTTAGGATACTAAGATGATCTTACAGAAAAATACTAGCTCAGTGTTCACTCGTCTGAAGCTATTAATTGTAACTTTCATCAACAGAAAAGAAAATTGTTAAAGGGATAGTTAGAAGATGCAAAATTGTTGTCATTGACAGATCTTTACTGTTTCATTTTGCAAGTGAGTCAAACAAAAATGATTACATTAAGAATTTTAAATTTTTTTACAATAAGAACTTTCAAAAGTCAGACGCAATCCCAATGTACTGATACAGTGGCTAAGAAAAAAGGAAAGGTAAAAGTAATCATAACCATTTTCTGTTCCTGAACTAATTTAGGTAATTGGTATACTAGTCAGGCTTGAGAAAAAAGTAATTTAAATACCGTGTAGTCTGATTTACCATTAACTAAAGGATTCCCTGGTTTTGATAAGACGCAATACTTTATGTCCCTCTTTCAGATCCTATGTCAATTTCATTCCCCTCCCACCCCTTCCCTGGTGAAAGGCCACAGATTTCAAGAAAGTTTTATAACTTAGCAGAACCTAATGCACAGGATCTTCCGTTTGAACATGAGGAAGAACTTTTTCGCTGGGAGGGTGATCACACACTGGAACAGATTGCCCAGAGAGGTAGTGGAGGCTCCTTCACTGCAGATATTCAAGAACCATCTGGATTCAATCCCATGCTATGTGCTCTAGGATGACCCTGCTTGAGCAGATATTTTGGACCAGATGACCCATTGCAGTCCCTTCCAACCTCATGCATTCTGTGATTCTGTGATTAAGAGAAAAATTATAACCATAACCAAGGCACCCCTCTCCTTAGGCACCAATCCTTACAGTTTAAATATTTTTAAAACTCAATTCCTCTAATTTTGTTGTTGTTTAATAGAAATGCAATTATGTTTTCATTTGAGTAGATCCTCTGAATTTTCCTACAATGGAATGAATCTTTAGTTAACATATTTTTGGCATTGTTATTAAAGTTTACCACCTACTCATGTCATGTAGTGTTACAGGATGGAGCAATTAAGTTTTGCTTCACATTCAGGTTCTGTGGTTTATCTACCCAGGTAAAAAAATAAAGTTGATCCAAGTGTGAACAGATAATTTGTCAACAACTAGACACAGCATGCTTTGTATCAATTAAAATGTTTGTTCAGTGATTTTTTTTAAAGCTTTTACTACTCTAGCAATTATTCCTCTCTTCAGCTTTGTTGAAACCCTAGTAGCTATCACTGCTTCATCAAAGTTTCCTGCAAGATTTCTTTTTCTTTAATTACTAAACATTAGTTTATGCATTCTTTTAAGATCCTAATAATTTAAACATTAATGATGTTTTCCCAATGAAAGCAGCCACAAGAATACATATATACCTATATTTGCATTCTGTTTATATATCTGACATTCAGTAAGACTCATGAATATTAAAAAAACCTAGAATTTGTGATCAGACTAAGGAGACAAAAGACACCTTTTAAAATGTATTGTATTATTAAGAACACTAAAACTGCTTTTTGATTAAACCACAGTAATTTAAAAAACCTAGGTATGCTGGAACCAGGAGGTGAACAACATATTGTTTTCTTGTACTCTGCCTTTCAACTATTAAGCTGTATACAAATTTGCAGCTGCCAAGTGTCAGGTCATTGATTTTTCTTCATACTAGGCAATAGCTGCTCTGCTCACTCTTCAGAAATCTTCCTCTCCAGATGACATTGGGAGTGTAACAAGAGACTGCATAACTGATGAAATAAATCCTTTGACTACTTCAAGAAAATGATCAACTCTCCCCAAAATTTAGTAGAAATGTGTAATGGAATACAGAAGATATTGGTGGGAACAAATGTGGTACATATTCTGGAGTCGTATCATAGAAATATCAAATTTCTTGTATACCCTTTATTATACAAAAATTTACTTTGCTAGTAAAATAAAGAGAGATTCTTCAGTGGTTATGCTTCTCTTTTGTTAAATTCTTAGACAATATTTTTGTCCCCTATGATGTGAAAGGATGATTTTATCTGTTCAATTAAGCATTAAAAAAAAAAAAAAAAAGTGAATGCTGACAACAGCTCCAACAAGTAGATCCTCTTGCATTTCAAAAAGCTCTATTATCTGGTCAAAATCTCTTCCATTTTCAATTTACATCAAAAATATAATAGCTAAACTTAGAAATTATTAGAAAATGAATTAAGAACAGAATGGAACACAGAGTCATGCAAACTGCATGATGCTGATATAATTTCAACAATACATGTACTCCTGATCACACTATTTGATAAAAGGCATGGGGAAATGAATACATAAAGAGAGAGCAGCACAAGTATACATCACAGAATGACAGTTGCAGAATCATCCTGAATACAATCTTTTCAAAGAAAATGTTCATTTGTGTGGAACTGTTTCCATGTCTTTAATTTATCAGATCTGTACTACTCTTGGTGGAAAAGGATCCAGTCAGACTATACTCAGGCAAACGGGACATAGAGAAGTCCTTGGGCTCTCATGGGATACACTCACAAGTACTGATGTAACTCCAAGGCTGCTTTCAGTAATGTTTGAGTGGTCATGCTGAGTGGAAGAGGTGCCCAAGGGATGGAGAGAAAAAGATGTCATTCTTATCTTTAAGGGAGGCAAGAAAGAACAAACAAAAACTTACAGATAGATCAGTTAGCCACACTTTGATCCTCATAAAGGTAATGAAAGAACTAACCTGGAAACTGTTTCCAGCCTCCAAAAGGACAGGAATGTGATTGGGAGCAGTCAGTACAGATTCATCAAGAGGAATTCATGCTTGAGCAATGTGATAAGCTTCTATGATGAAGCACCTGGCCTAGTAGGTGCAGTGGATATTGCCTAATTACTGAAATAAATCTTTTGGCACTTTCATTCTTAAGGTCTTCATGGAAAATTTATTGAAATATGGGGTGGATGAGCAGATCCTAAGGTGAAATGAAAACTGTCTGAGTGACCAGAGCCAGAATGTGGCACAAAGTCTAGTTAAAGGTCAATAACTTGAAGCGTGCCACAGGGATCAATACTGAGTCTGATGCTGTTCAAAATTTTCATTATGCAGTGGTACTAGCTTGTCATTGAACACTAAGAACTTAAAGAATATTTGAGTTTGGTTTAGATTTTTTTTTCCCTATGAGAAAACTCACAGGACTATAACTCATTTGTTACCAGTTAAGAATTCTTCCATTGCTCTTCTGTGTCTGGAATCCGACAAATAGGTTCATCTCCATTAGTTCTTAACACCTCTCAATTCTAGATTCAGTTTGCTTATTAAAATCAGCAGAGAGAAATAAACATATTTCAGAGAGTAATTTCTTTGATCAGTTGAAGTGTTTACATGAGGAGATGATCTGCATAGTGAAGGTGTTGCTTTCCCTTTAGTGATTATGAAGAGAGGCAAAGGAATACAGTTCAGATGGTTGTACCAAGAAGTCCCTGTCCCTGGTGAAGGAATATCAATCAGAATATCTAAGTACTTAAGCATTTCCTTTGGCAACTCATACAGATTCAATATTTACTATGTAACAAATAGTTTCAACAAAAAAGTCATTTTCATGAGCTTAAAAAAATGCACAAAATGAAAATATGTAAATTCTGGATTAACTTCCATTACTTTTACCATGCCAAATGATACATATCACTCATAAGCTGGAAAAATAGCCAGAAGAAAAAACAAAAATTTATGTTCCACATACATCTATTAGCATTAAAAATTATTAATGAGAATTTACTATGCCTGTTAAAATTATTATTTTCAATTTTGTTATAATTAGTTTTCAAAGTTCTAAAGTTGCAGTACAAAATTTTCAAGTGGAAATTGCAATCCCAAGACTCATTATCCTCTTAAACATTTTTAATTTTCACTAAAATGAGACATATATATAAAGAAAAGCCAACAACCTGTTAAGAATTAATGTATTTTCATGATTGATGCACAATACAGATTAACAAGCAGCAAATCTTCCAAAACTTGCTTGATCTGTGTTCAGATAAAAGTGGAAATTAGGGAAGGCAGATGAAATACAGCCTTTAAAAAGAATGATACAGGCATCACAAGAAATATTACATGAAAATTAATTGTAATTACCTCATACATTAAATCTGGTTTACAGATTGAAAGCTGTTTGAGGAACAGAAAATGAAGGAGAACAAAGCTCAGCAGTATGTAAAATATGGATATGCAGTGCAAAATAATAACTATTAGAGTCTGTAAGAGGCAATAAGATGCCAATCAATATCTACAAATAATGTTAAGTGGAAAATACTGCAAAGTACAAATGCAGGGAGGAGAGAGAATATGTTGTCAGCTAACAAATTTAGTGTGCTCCCCCCTTAAAAAAGGGGAACACTATTTCAGACATGTAGAATATAAGATATTGTTTTAAGAAAGCAGTTAGACTGTAAAGCTCCAGAATTACCATTGACTGAGAATTATTCTATTACCTTCAGATGGAAAACAAGTAAATAAACAAAAGGTCCAGAACAGACTTGCTAGAGCTTAATTGCAGAATCAAAATGACAGAACCTAAGTTACCAGGTAGGAAAAAGATACAGCCCCATTCTCAATATGTCTATTGCGACAGATCCAAGTAAAATGCAATTGTGAGTAGTGAAGGATTCTTCTTAGTCCACAATAGGCATTTTGTGTTTTGCCTTCTGAAATGAGAAAGGCAGTATGGCTTTCCAAACCTGGTGAGAGAAATGTGCTGAGTGATAAATTTACAATTCACTCCAGGAAGCAAATCAACTATATATTCATCAAGATGAACTCTGGCCAGAGTACCAAACACAGATTAGATTGACCAGTCAGATATTGCTTTGAACTGAGAACAAAAAGTAAATGCTTCTCTTTACCCAAAACTCAATGAAAGAGAGGTAGGGACTAACTAAACTGGATCCTTCCAACTTCAAGAGATCTCCCATCAATATAAAACTAGAGATCTCCAGAAGATACTAAAGCTTATATAATTCCAACATGGGCTTGAGCACAACCTTTGCATTGAGTTCAGTCGTAAGCATAGATACCTTTGTTCTATTTCTTCAAATTTCCTATTAATTAGTGGTTACTTAGTAATTACTTCTGCATCTAAACTGCATATGTATCTGTACCCTGAATGAAACCATATTAAAAAAAAAAGGATCTCCAGAGAAAGATTCTCATGATGAGTGAACAAATCAAGGGGACACTCAACAAGTATTTGGTTTACATTTTTACCTTCAGAAAAAAAGAGCACCTGTTTTCTCCTATATTTCATTAACAAATATGGTTTTTCTAATGGGTTAAAATTCAACAACCGGGCGGAAACACCAAAAATATGTAATGGTTATCACATTCGCCTAATTTTCATTTTAGTGGAATAGGATTAAAAGAAAAGCAAAACAGGTTCAATTCAAAAATAGAAACAGTTAGATTTATTAACATACAGTAAAGGTAAACAAACAAAAACCAACTACGAAACCCTCTCAAAAACAACCCCTCTTCCTCCCTAGCAACAATCTACTTTTCCACGAAAAACAATGCAAAGGGATAAAACATTAGAACTCTTAAGTCAGCATCACTTAATAAAATAGTCTTTCATTCAGTCTTTTGAGAGAGACAAGTCCCTCCTGATTCTTCTGGTAACTTTCCACAAGAGACACAGTCTGTTTGTGGCTTCCAGCTCCACTAACGCAGCCCGCCTGACACTGCATCATGTGAGCTTCCCAAAATGTAGCTTTTTATATGACTACATAAGGGCTTGTGGATTTTA
>WBMY01000903.1:241321-253548 GCA_013397315.1 Donacobius atricapilla
TGGGAGTCCGGGCCCCCTCCCGGCCCGGCCGCGGCTCCCGGGGACTCCCGGGGCCTCCCGGGGCCAGCCGGCCCCTGGGCCCGGGGCCCTCCCGGCCCGGCCGCGATGTTACCTCATGGAAGGGATCTGTAGAAAGAGGGCGGGTCTCCCAAGATTCTTGTTTTTAAGCGGTGTCACAGAGGGTGTACACCTTTTACCTGATTGGCCAGCTTAGCTGTTAGTTCCAAAATGGATTAACAATTGGTTTTTCCTACCATTTATGCTAAACCAATACAGTTTTTTAGCTAGTTCTGGCAATAAAGAGGTCATGCAAAAGCCCCCTTGAGAAAAGGTTTCCTTAAGTATCCTATTACATGCAGTTAGACTGCAAACTTAAACAGAAAAGCTATGTAAGGCACAATCTAACTCCACTTCCTTCTCACTAAACAATCCTTATTGAACACAGAGTTTTAAAAGGGCCAGAAATCAGAGAAATCTAGTGTTATAGCATAAGACAAGAATATTTTTCGAGTACTTCAGTAGAATTTGTATGCATAATTCTAGTTCTTATTAGACCATCTCACAAGGGTTAAGTTCCATTCCTTATTTCCCACTTACAAATTGTCACTTACATTATAGTAAGTTTAAATCCAGTGAGTGGACAAGAATACTTGTGTTTGAAGCCTTTCCTTAGCTTGAATCATTTGCAAAAGCATCAAAGCTTGGATGTAAAAATGTTGCCCTTTTGGCTCAATGTTTTTTTAAAAAAAATAAATAAAATCTAATGTAACTTAAATGAAAAGTTGTAGTTCTCTACATAATTTGCTTTCCAAAGAGAAAGCAATAATAGGTTTACTTGAGTGATAACCTGAAATAAATACATTCAGAGAGATCTCATTAGATACAGACTTTCTTTGCCTTTAGTCCAGTCATGCACCTATAATTTTCCTTCAAGGTCAAACTGTAGGATGTTCGATCTGAAGCAAAATCACAGCATTTCTTTCCACTAAATCCTGGTTTCCTGAAGCTCTGAAGTGTTATGTGAACACCATGAGCTACATCATATGTTCTGTGTTCATTTATGAGTCCAATTTAATGTCAGATGCTATCCTTGCAATGTTTAGCTTTAAGAAGTTTACTGGAATTAGGCAGTTGCCTGAGAGATTAGATGATATCACATACTAATAATACGAAAAAACAAAATCAGTTTTAAATTAAGCTACTATAAATCTAGATAACAGATTTAGTAAAGGTTAAAACTATGATAAGAGAACTTAGGGCTATTTTGTAAATGTAATCTAAAAACAAAATATATAGCATCAGCTAAAGTTGTTATTAAATTCTCTATAAAGCTTCAGTATCAATATTCTGCTAATGAAATGAGCAGATGCTATCTAACCTTACAATTCCCCTGGAAAGATTTTCTTCAGTAGTAGCAAGCTGTTAAACAGCACTGTTTGGAGCCACCTGAAAATGCTGTTGACACCTTGAAAAGCCTACCAAGAGACCTCGCTTTTCACAGTGGCATTAGCCTCTGATAAGAGCCAAACCTGCAATGTCTAACTTCTGGGTGTGGCCAACACACCCTTACACAGGCTCTAGAAATCAGCAGTGATTTCAGGAAAGGTATCTATTGCATATAAATAAGTAAAAGTTCAATGTTCAGGCATGAACTATACCCATATTTTCATTATATTCCCTCAAGATTTATGAACATAGAGACAACTAAAAAGGATTTTTGAATGGTTTACTTCTTTTCTACAAGAGAGCTTCTGAAACTCAAGACTATAGTATACCCCCTAATGAAATATTAACAAGCTCTATATAAGGATAGTCATTTAAGTCATGACTTGGCTTTGAATTGTACGTCACAACCATTTTGGAAGAACTTTATTGTATCAATATAAGCAGAAATATTTAAATTTTGACTTACTGTGTTAAAAATTACTCGAGTAAGATTTCTTCATTCACAAAGCAATAAGTTAAAGCAACAGTGCCAGAACAGTGTATTCACATTTAGTCTTGGTTTTCCTAAATCTTTCTCTGAATATTTTGAAATTCCAATACTAAGAGACAAGAATTTGAGGAAAAGAAAATTGATCATTAGTTCATATAGTCTCTCCATGGCATATACTGCTTTGAAGTCAAAATTCACATACAGTATTTTAGAGCCACTTTTATTTTAACCACATTTCATTCCAAGTTGCTATAGATATATTTTTATATAATATTATAATTCAACATAATATTAATGTTATACAGTCCACATATTATTATAGATAACATCTGTAGGGAAAAAATCTATGATTTTCTTTACTAGGAATTCCTTCTTTTTCAGTTTTTAAGCTTTGCTTGTGTTACAAAAGCATAACTTTTAACATTCTAGATGTTCACTATCAAATGATATTATTTTTACAAATAAAAAGTGTTTTCAATCTGTCTCCGAACTATGAAGTAATTTACAGAGATTCATGCTGGAAAAGGACTCATATTCTTGCCCAGCATGAATTCTCTTTCCAAGATACATTTAATTAATCATATGTTGCATTTTTTATACCCTTGAACTGAACATTTTCATCTTAACATGATTTGAAAATAAAGTTTTACAGATTTCAGAGCAACAGATGCAGAATTTTTAATGTAGAACACCTTTTTTTTTATTCTTTGAACAGTATTTCCAGAGATCTAGAAGCCTATGAATTTTAAAATCCTGTTTAAATTTCATTTAATTTCTGAAAGGTTTTGCTTCCCTGAAGATTTAGAATTAATCATAATAAATAATAAAAGAACACATAACCTTTAGTAACTAGAACAGATTAAACAACATTTGCAATTAATAGGCATTACCTCGTTATTAAATGGCATCAGGAATGACTGTTTTATGGCCATATTAACATTGATGGAAAATGTTGAAGTATCTAAATGTCAAGCCATTTTCCTTAGGTTTCAACCATTCTACCATTCTAATACATAACAAATTGGTCAAGCTACAGCACTTAAATAGCAGAAAGATTATTGAAGCACCAGCGTGATCCCATTCTAACCTATTGCTTACCAGGGTCAAATATGCCTGATGTTAAAAAAGGTTGCAAGGCTGTATTCAGCTATATATAGCATATCTGAGCAACTATAGATACTATAGCTGAGAACAGATTGTATGAATGCTTCTGGAGTATTCATGCAGACAATTTTCATCTCCACTAAAAAAAAATCCATATACTATGGATATGAAATGTAAAGTTAAAAAAGTTGTAGAAACTACTTAGAGTACTTACATTAAATCCATTGTAACATTACATTGAGGAGATATGAAATAATTCCTTCTTCCAAACAAAGAAAAATTATTGTAAAAAAAAAAAAAGACAACTTTATATTTAGTCATATGATTCTCAATTTTTTATCTGTTTGGTAAAGTTTCTTAAATGTTCAAAGCAATAGATAGTACAACATATCAACTGGATGGATTCCTTCATCCATTACCCTCTAGCACTGAACATAATCCACTCAGCTTTTAAAGATGCTTAAAATTATCATTTATGTAGACTTACTAGTACAGGGTATGGTATTCACTCCAAAAGCCATCTCCTCCAGCCAGTCATTCTTTTCCAGACAGCATCATTAGGACAGACTAGTATTCATCAAACCTCAGTGAACTTTAAGTAAATCAAATCTCCGATTGAGATTATCAGATTCTGGCACATCTCCAATTTAACAGAATCAAATGCATTTGAGGTAAAATGACACCACAAATAGATGCATTTAAAGGGCACATATATCTCTTGTCTACTATGAATATGCTTACAGAAAGAATTTGATAAAGGTTTCCTAGATATGAATATGATTTTTTTAAAAAAGCTAAATGCTTACAAATTTAAGGTGAAATGATCAGAGCACCAGCCTGACATTGATCAAGAATCGTTTGGACAGGCATATGGTGTGACTCTTGGGGATGGTTCTATGCAGGACAAGGAATTGGACTCAACGGTCCCTGTGGGTCCCTTCCAACTCAATGTGTTCTGGGATTCTATAAGATCTAAGAGTTTAACACTGTTGCAGCTCAGTATAGGTATTTTTTACAGATTATGTGTCTCCTAGTGAAGATAAAAATGTATATAAAAACTTGTAGTGAAACATATTTGGTATACAAAATTGCTCCTTTTTTGAAGACTTATTTCATCTTTATATTTTAAGTAAATGTAATAATAAAAGAGGGAGTGGTTTCCTGGAAAGCATCTGTACAAGTCTACTGAGTACCTGTATTCTCATAGAATGTAATTGTACCATTTATTTCATTATAAGACAGGCATAAAATTTCAGCCTCATTAGATTTTAGGATGTGAAAGTTGTATTCCCTACAATATATTAATTTTTTTTACACAAGAATAAGAGACAAATTTGGCACAATCATTTACAAATGTTAAATAATACTTAGTTACTCTTTCTTGGTAATACATTGAAATACCACAAAACCCTGAGGGCAAAGCTAATGCTTTGCTGGTTATAATATATAGTTGATTTTTCATAATAGTATGAAGAAACTTGTTAGTGTATAATGGTTCTAGTCTTTATATAAATAAATATATAGTAAATAGACTATGCTAAATCTGTTTGTGTTTCTATTCCTAACACCTGTTCATTCTGATTCATGTGTCCTGTAGATTTTGTGACTGTCTCATTGCAATATTACTGTAACCTACATGAAATGTCACTGAGTTTCTAAGAGGTTTATATATTCTGTTTCAATATGGAGTAGCCTACCTACATATGCAACAGGAAACTTTATAACCTGAATGCTGTGACTGGTAGTTAGGAGTGAAAGATAGATTGAAGAGATTTCACAGACAGAATACAAGCAAAAACTTGCTTCAGAACCAAATTATAATCTATCTGGATAGGAAAGGTAATTATTTCTTTCCCTGAAGAAATGAGATCAGAATTTTATAATTATGTAATACTGATAGTATTGTATAATACTTGAAGATGACTATACCAATTACTTGTGAATTTAAAACCAATCAACTTTGAGTATATCACTTACCCAATTAAGGCCAGAATAATTTATTTACTAAAGATAAGGGTTTTGAAGAGCAGAATGTAGCCTACTGATAATCCTTTCAAGTTTATTTGCTCTTGTCTTAGGCCATGATGATTTGATTACGAATCAAAATACTACAGAAATGAAGATCACATGTGACTTTCAAGGTATAATCCACAAAGCAAGTGAGGGAATATTTAGATTTTGGCTAAGAAGAAAAGATTTGGAGTATGCCAGAGAAACATAGGATCACCTGTGTGGAAGTGAATGTGTCAAGGGAAAATGGTAAAGTTGCTGAAGGCAAAGTCTGGAAGCAGCCTATTTGCTCCTGTTATACCAAGATTGTTTCTTTTATTTGTTCTTCTCCTTCACTGATTCAGTTGAAAAGTCAGTCACATAGAAGCTGCTTTGAAATTTGTTTAACTGAGAATGAACTGACCTAGATGAGTGCACGTGGGAGTCAAGCTCACACATGACATTTGAAAAGTGCAGCATTAAATAAATGTCAGTCATCCATATATCATCAAGGAGCTCCTCAAAGCCAAGTTTAGAGTAATTCATATTACTCGAAGCTCCTTTGAAGGGTTCCAGGACAATTAAATAGCTAGGAGCTCACAATATGTCTCATAGTGTGAATTTCCTGATAAGGTTAGTCTGAGATGATTAGAAAAAAACCTACCCCATAAAATACGGAAGAGGCATTGGAATGAATATTTTTCTCCAGCTTTTTGTTCCTTTACCATAAACACATCTGAAAAAATCTTGACTCAAACTTTCTTCTAACACTGTCTACTAGTCTACTATCACTAAACGCCAAATTATTAACTCTACAGGAATAAAAGTTATGGCAAGTCTTACAAAGATGACAGTCAAATAATTTCAAACCTAGGAGAAACATGCCTCTGCAACAATAGGAAAGTCACAATGTAAACTGCAACCTTCATCTTATAAATTCAATGTTTATTTGAAAACAATAATTCAGTAGTCATTTACAGTTTAATAAAGGCAACAAAAACTGCCTCATTTAGACCTTTATTTTTAGGCTTTTAACATTTTTCTATCCAATACATTTTCTGATGCCTCACAACAATGAAGAGAATTTGACTAAAATTTAGTTTATTATACTATAAACCATTCTTAAATAAATTTTTCAAGTTTTCCAATTCAGTGATGATACACTTCTAAAGAAAAAAAAAAAAACCAACACAAAACCACTTTCAGAGTCTACTTTATTCTCCAGCATTGATAAAATGTCTTAATATCATGGAGGTTATTATAGGAGATTTGTTTAAATTAGAACCCTTTCTCTTCACTACTTTTAAACATATAAATAGCTTATCTTGATGTAAAATCAATAAATGTTTCATTTCCACTTCTAATTACCTCTGGTCCTGCTTATAACAAATTCCCCTTAAAACAGGCAACCTGACAAATTTTCTATATGAAGTCCTACAAAATCCTGGCAAGGCAGGGATAAAAAAAATGTTCTGTGAAAAACCCAGTCATGCAGTGAATATTGTGTCTGTGTCCATGATCCTGTGTGACTGAAACTATTTATCAAGTGATCCAGAGTGAGTGTAATCATGTGAGAAGTGGTAGCTGAATTGAATACATGAGGACTTCCAACTATAACTTTAATATTCATCCATTACTGTCCAACTGTTGACACAAAATTCTAATTAAAAGAAACTTTTTTCCATTACATTTCCAATAATGTCAAATGATACCATACTTGAAAAACATCGTAAATTTTTTGTTTTCAACATAAAAAAAAATAGTACAAGTCAAGAGATATCATAGGTTAGAAATTTTTATTGAGGTTGTTAATTCATTGCACCATTATTTGACTTTTGGTTCTTTGGGGTATATTAAAACCCTGCAGTAATAAGACTAAGATTCTGCTTGAAGAAACAAGTTGGGACTCATTTCTTTTAGACTTCATCTTTCCATATTCCATTATGAAGGAACAGCTTCTGCCTCTGCCCAATGGCTTATGGATTGCTTTAGCTTCTGCCCTACTTTGAAGGGCAGTGGTGTGTCTTCCTAGCAAGATACAATCAGCTGGATAAGAATGTTGTAAGATTAGACAAGGAATACTAATAAATCCATAGTGGTACCAAAGCCTGTACAAGGGCTACAAAGCCATGAAAGGCTGTGTGATGACACCAGAATGTCAGCATTTGAACGTGTGACTCCCTTTTTTCCCTTGTGGTTTCCAGGCATTGGCAGTGCACAAATATTATTGGCCTATGTTCTGCAAAAAAACACAGTAGAAGCTGTAGCACTAAATCAAACCAATGCCAAAGGTATGTTTATATTTAACAGCTATATGGAGTTTTTTCAATTTTCCTCTTACAAAATTAGTCTATTACCCCAGGAATTGTACCAAGATGAAAAATATCTGTACAAATATTTTGTAGCAAGAGAATTATTATGTCACCTTTCTATGTTCATAGTATATCCATAATTACTGTGGCAAAATCTGGAAGCCTGGGAAAGTGAATTTGTCCTTGCGAAAGTTTCTGCATTTACTTTACAGAACTGATAAACCAACTGTTTTTCTTACTTGGGCACCTTCATCAGAAACACAAAATTTAGCTGAGCTACATCCTGGGCTTTATGTTGTTCAGAAGGATGCCTCTTTTACTGGAATTGCTGCATTGCTGTAGAGTATACCAATAATTTCAGAAAAGTGTCCATGTAGAGAGACAGGGTGGGAATCCAGTTTATCTACATAAATGTCTACATAAAACTAGATGTCTGAATTCACATTCTGTCACTGTTGCTGTAATCAGCACTCTCAGTGAGGTTTACCCTACCTGTTAAATCTTTTCAATACCTATCTAGAAACCAAGAACTGTATTGAATAGGGTCCTACCTTCAGTAAGAGGAAGTAGGCTATCAAACCCACATATATGCACCTATCATTTAAACTCTTCGAGTAATGGTGAGATGAATCCCACCAACAGAACTGCAGCTATATGAAACCTTGCAACAACTGCAGTAGGAAACTACAAAGTAGGGTAGTAACAGTGACCAGCAAGAGCATATGCTTATGTTAAGCTGACCACAGGAATTGGCTAATTTACTCAAATGGCAAACCAGATATGTTCTTTGCATTTCTCTTTTTGATAAGCTCAGTGCTGATAATGATGCTAATGATGATAATGAGGAAAAATACAGCAATGAGAAATGAAAAAGAAATTATCATGATCTAATTATAAAGCAAAGTTCTTTGACAATCTTTGACAACAAGCGCATGACAAAAATTTGATGAGAACAAGAAATTGAAAGTAAAGGGTGTGAAAGGGGTTGAAATAAATGTGTGATATGATATGATATATGAAGTTGCTTAACATATATAAAGGAAATATAAAGGGTGTTAAGCCTCCGGAGGATTATACTGCCTGTATATGGTTTAACTGCCCAAAGGGAAAGAAAATATTTTCCTTTACCTATTGTGGCCAACTTGACTGACCACTAGGCACTTACTAAGCCATTCTGTCCCCTTCTTGACAGAAAAGAAGGGTAGAAAATTAGACTAAAGGCTCATGGGTCAAAAAAAAAAAGCGGAGGGAGATAAATTTACAAATTACCATCATGGGCAAAATTGACAACTTGGTAGGAAATTAATTTAATTTATTGCCAGTTAATAGCAGAGTAGAACTGTGAGAAATAAAATGAACTAAAACCACCTCTCTTCTTCCCAGTTGAACTCCTGGCTCTTCCGCCTCCTTCCCACAGGTAGCACAGAGGGATGGGGAATGGACTTGTGTCCATTTCATCACATATTTTCCGTGCTGTTTTTTCCTCCTCACACTCTTCTCCTGCTCTACCATTGTTACCCACAGGATACAGCCTCTCACGAGCTAACCCCAGTGTGGGTCTTTTGCCCGGGCTGTAGCTCTCCACAAACTGCTTCAGCAGGGGGTGCAGTCCTTCAGGAACAGACTGACCTAGCATGGGCCTTCCACAGGGTCACAAGTCCTGCCAGAAAACCTACCCTTGCAGAGGCTTCTCTGCATAGATCACAGACCTTGAAAGACTCCTCTTCAGCACAGGGTATCCATGGGCTGTAGATTCCTTGAGGGCACATCCACCTCTTCTAGGGTAGTTCTCCAAAAGTTGCAGAGAAGCAACCTGATTCAGCATAGTCTTTTCCAAGGGCTGCAGAAAAATCTTTGTTCTGGTGTGTGGAGCATCTGCTCTCCCTTCTTCTCTCATGTTGCATGTTTTTAAGGCTGCTTCACACTTTCCTCACTCTGCTTTTTCACCGTATTTTTTTTATCCTTTTTTAAATGTTTTCCCAGAGGTAACATCAGCATCATGGACAGTCTCAGATGTGCCCTTCAATAAGTCCACTGAAGCCAACTGGAATTGTTTGTGTCCAACACAGCAGCACCTGCACTACCAAAATCTTACCACAGTCATGTAATACACATATTTGTGCATAGAACATAAACAAAGAAGAGTTTCTCAGAAGTCAAAAGAGAAAACAGATTTAACCTTTTTTCTGTTTTGCATTATGTATTCCAAACAAAGCCGTGTTACAAATCTGTGTCTGAAGAGGCTTGTGTTTAGTGAAGTTATCTCCTTTACTAAAAAGCACAAACAACTGGGAAGCTCATCCTGGAACAAGAGATAAAGGAGGTGAGTGCTGTGCTAGTGTATTCAGTCCATCACTCTGTAATTTTTCATGCTGTCAGAAAACCGGGTAGAAAATATGTATATGAGCTGTTTTAATGCTATTGAATCATTCTCCTTTAGTATTTGAGTTTTGGATCAGGACAATAGTTTTGAAGAGTACCTCCTAATTGTCTTCTATGACTCCTACAGTGGACTGGTTTCAGCCAGGAAAGTATTAAAATCCTTTTGGCCAAACATGAGCCCCCTGCATGTATTCCAGGGGCTCACCTAATGCGCTCCAGTTTCTTAGTTCACCTCCTAGACCAAAGTAAACTGGGTCAAAGTAAATGCCCCTGAAGCACACAGAGTGATTGTCATAGTCTCATTTTCATCTCTTGGCTCTATTATTTGATAAAATTGTATTGCCCTGCTTACTGATGTAGATGTGGTCCTTCTCCATGAATCACATATCTGAAGATAAGTGATAACTATTACCATTATTAAAATGAGAAATTATATACAAATCTGTCATAAGAAATTCAGTAACTGCAGCATGTTGCCATAACTATTTATTTCTTACTCTCTGAACTATTAATATCATGCTATCTTAATCAACCAAAACAAGATTTGAGCTTTTATTAAAACAGCTGTTCAACACTTTTCTTCCATAGAAGCATACAAAGAGGAAATCTCACAGAATTATTAACATAATTATTGTCTCAAGGAACAAATGAAAAATGATCGTTTCAAATAGCAGTTTGTGTGAGAATATTACCTAAATTAATCACTATCTAGATTCATTTATTTCATAATTGGGAAGATCTTTTCTTCTGCATGAAAAAATAAGTCATTAATAGAACAGACATTCATAAAGTCAGATGGCTTTGTTCAAGCATGCAGCTTTGTAGATGTATAATCTTTAGAGCATAATTCAATTTCTTGATTTAATAGAAAAGAGATAGATGAATGTAGAGGAAAAAATCAGAACTACAGATAATTCAGGTTGAGAAAAATCCCTATGACCACCAAGTCCAATCATTAACCTAATGCTACCAAGTCCACCACTAAACCATACATTTAATTCCTACACCTACACATCTTTTAAATACCTCCTGGTAAAGGGACCCAACAGCTTCCCTGAGAAGCCTATTCTAAGGCTTGGTCACCCTTTCAGTGAAGAAATGCTTCATAATATCCCATATAAACCTCCTCTGGCACAACTTGAGACCTTTCCCTCTTGTCCTCTTTGGACAGTTTTTTACACGGTGAAGAGTCCAAGCCATGAGCTGCCAGTTTCTCCAAGAGAATGCCATGTCAAAGGCTTTACTAAAGCCCAGGTAGACAATGTCCACAGCCTTTCCCTCATCCACTAGATGGGTCACCTTGTCATACAAAGAGATCAGGTTGGTCAGGCAGGGCCTACCTTTCATAAACCAATGCTAGCTGGGCCTCATAACTTGGTTGTCCTATACATATCATGCAGAGACAATCAAACTTCAGAAGGTGAATCAGGTGAAGTATTAAAGGTTATGAGTATCTCTAAGAAATAAGACACTTTATGTAGTCTGACCAGAAATGTCTGTTCTACATTACACATCATGTTATAAATTAAAAAAATTATTAACAAGCTGCCACTATTATACTAGTGTTGCAATGGCTGAAAATATTTGTTATCTCAGTAATTTGGATTTGACTGTTTATTACTTTTTGATGCAAGAAATAAAAGCAGAAATCCATAAAAAATGTTTACAAACTCATGAGACTAGTACATAAAAGTTTTATTCATAGAGGGAGAGATGTTCAGCCTTTTTGAAAATGATAACTATGCTTTTTGAGGATGAGTGTCTTGTATTCTTAGTTACTTTTCGATATTGCCTATATATGTTATTTCATACATTAATTTTAGTTTTATTTAAATGTCAAAGACAATACAAGTTTTTTGAATTAAAAGAGATAGAATCTCTGGAAAGAAAGCCTTAGAATCCTATTATTGTGTATATATACATATATATATGTATATGTTTATATTTTTAGGTTTTCCAGATTATGATCTATTTAACATTCTAAATTAAAGCCATATGGGAAAAAATTCAAATATATAAGTATTTTAATATTGTTGTTTCAGTGATCCTCTTTCATTTGAACACTCAAAGACTTCTGAGTATCCTCCAGAATAGTATTTTAAACCATATGTCCTATGGTATCACTAGGTAAAAATCTAGAAAGATAAACTTAGACAATTGAAATGAATTTAACTTGAATTCAAATGTCATCTTTTCATCTTGATTTCATGTGAAGTACAAACTTTCCTATGAACATAGCTCAAAATGGGTTGCACTATTTGAATCTTCAGCTGTAGGATATCAAACTGCTCAATGAAAATAATTGGGAGGTGTTGGAGTCCAGGGTTTGGAGATGGGGTTTCTTATAATTCTGACTGAGCCGTGCCTGCCGTTCCCTGTGCTGTTGCTGGGATAAAGCCCCCCCGTTGCAGCACAGCCGGGCTGGCAGCCAGCTGACATGGCCCTGCGCCAGGAGTTGGAAGGGAGAGTTTCCCCCCCCCGGCTGCTGTTTGCAGCTCTTGTGG
>WBMY01000908.1:0-38248 GCA_013397315.1 Donacobius atricapilla
GGCTGTGACTGGGGGGAAGGGAGGGTTGGAACGTGGGACGTGTACGCGCATGCGCGGGCGCCATGGCTCCTCGCTTTACGTTTCCCGCTAGTCTGAGGCGCGTGGGGGAACGCGGGGCGAGGCGAGTGGGAGCGGCGTGTTCGCGGGGCAGGGGAGGCTCTCCAGCGCTCAAGACACCTGAGCAGTAGCCCTGTGTGGAAGACGTTGGTTTGGTGACACACCAGCGCGTCCTGTCCCACCTCAGGGTAGTGGATCGCGTGGGCTGTCAGTGTGTGCGTGATCCAGACTGCCCGGAGGACGCGAGCCGGTTATGATGCGCTTGTTCATAACTATTAATATGCATTAAGTCTACAGCTTCCTCGTGAGGGGAAAGGGAGGGGCAGGCACTCTCTGGGAACCAGTGACAGGACCCGAGGGCAGGACACGGAGCAGTGTCTGGGAAGGTTTAAGGTTGGATATAAAAAAAAAAAAAAAGGTTCTTCCCTCCAGAGGGTGGTTGGGAACTGGAACAGTCTCCCTAGGAAAGTTGTCACTGCACTGGCCTGACAGAGCTCAAGAAGCGTTTGGACAATCCTTTTCCGGCACGGGGTGTGACTCTTGTGATTGTCCTGTGCAGGGCCAGAAGTCCGACTCGATGATCCTTGTGAGTTCCTTCTAACTCAGCATAGTCTGTGATTCTGTAACGTGATTTGCATAAGAGTAGTTAATGAACTTTGTACCATATTCAAGCTGAGTCTTTTTTCCCTGATTTTTTCTTTGCTCAGGGAACAACAGAAATGGCCAACCAAGAAGAAGCAGAGATACAAATTTCAGAGTTAGATTTACTGTCTAGCATGTTTCCTTATGAGGAAGAGTTTGCTGTGACAGACCAACTGGCTCTAGCTGAACTGAAACACTATGTTGAAAATGAGTCTGCAGAGGTGCCATCTTCAAAAGTTCAGTTTATACTGAATGTAAAAACAGAAGTGCCACATGCTTCTATGGTATTGTAAACACCTTTTTTAAAAAATTATCTTATTATTTTGTGGGATTTTATGGCTTACATGAAGTAAACATTTTCTTATTTGTTTTTAGGTGGAATTCTCTATGGCCTGTGCTTTACCATTTAAATATCCAACTGTTCTCCCAGAAATTACTGTGAGGTATGACTGCTAATAAAAATCTTTGTAAGTTAGAGTGTTGCACAAATACAATTATGATCATAGAAAGCAGCCCTTTTTTTTTTTTCGGGTTGTTTACTGCCAACTTAAGCCAGGTTGACAACACTGCTGAAGAAAAAACAAATATACAAGCTTATGATTTCTCTGGGGTGCTCATCAAATAAGTGAGGGAAAGGGAAAAAGCATGAGGGAGTCATCACCTGTACAGAAGGGCTACATGTAGATACTGTTCATAGGTCTGATGCTCAAGAAGACAGACGTGTCTGTTTTGATAAAGCTTAAGACTAACTAAAGAAGTGAAAAAAACAGTCAAAGGTTTTGTTCTTCTCTTGTCACAATGCTGTTTCTTCCAGCCTTCTGATTTTTTTAATTTCTGTTTAAAGAAGTAGACTTGTGTATTAGAGGAGATTACTTCAGCCACTATACTTACTTTTCAAGTGCTTTTTTCTTGATTTTGTTTTACAGATTGGTAGTGCTGTTCGTGAATTCAAGAGTTAGCACCAATTAAATACTATTTAAGATCTTTTCATACCTAATATGAATTAAATATCAATAGCAAGTGCATATTATCTGACTATGCCTGATTTTCTTGGCAGATTGAAGCAAAACTTTTGAAAAGTTATAAAGCTGGGGAAGGGTCTGGAACACAAGTCCTATGAGAAGCAGCTGAGGGAACTGGGGTGATTTAGCCTGGAGAAAAGGACACTCGGGGGACCTTATCCCTCTCTACAGCTACGTGAAAGGAGGTTGTAGTCAGGTGGAGGTTGGTCACTCCTCCCAGGGAAGCAGTGACAAGAGGACAGGAAATGGCTTCAAGCTTTGCCAGGGGAGTTTCAGGTTGGACATTAAGAAGAATTTCTTCATGGAGAGAGTGGTCAGTCATTGGAAGGGGCTGCCCAGGGAGGTGCTGCAGGTGCTCAGTGCATGACTGGATGTGGCACTCAGTGCACTGGTTTGATTGACAAGGTCACTGTTGGTCAAAGGTTGGGCTTGATCTTGGATGTCTTTTCCAAACCTAAGGATTCTATTATTCTGTGTTTTTAAAAACATGCTAAAATGTAAACACATATATATTTATATGCATTTATATTTTTCTTTTTCTTTAGATCATCATTATTAAGCCGCACTCAGCAGATTCTCCTGAACTCTGATTTAAAAACATATTTGATGCAAAACTTCAGTGGCGAGCCCTGCATGCTGAGCGCAAGGGAATGGGTTAAAGACCACGCGGCTGCTTACATTGACAAAGATCTTTCATCCTCCTCAATGACAGCCTCAGATGCCACACAGTCAGAAGTCACCACATTCACTCGATTGTGGATCTACAGTCATCACATTTACAACAAGCAAAAAAGAAAGAATATTATTGACTGGGCCAAGGAGCTCTCTCTATCAGGGTTTTGCATGCCAGGGAAACCAGGTGTTGTTTGTGTAGAAGGGTTACAAAGTAATTGTGAAGAGTTCTGGTCAAGGTTAGTTCTTCTTTGTACTTAAATACCATTAGTAGTTAAAATACTGCGTTTTGTCATGTTGTATATGTGGCCAGAAGGTGGGAAATCCAACCCGCTGCCAAGCTGTGAAAATCTGCAAAGTATTTGTGTTATAATAATGCATGTACAACTCCGAATATCCACTGTACTGTTGGTTGCAACAGTCAAAGCAACCAGTACTGCATGGTGCACATTTATTTCTGTTTTATTTTCCCCTGTGTTTCACTTTTATAGAGATACCCCAGTTGTTAGCTATGTCTGCTGTTATATCACTTCACGTTCATGTTTAATTCTGTTCCCATCGTTTATCCTTCTGGGTGGTGCAGACAAAATGGGCATTGTCATTTGATTGTATCAGCTAAGACTCTGTGAGAGTTCTTAGTAGAGGGAAGGCAGAAGTGAGCCCTGAAATGGAAACTACATCCTCATTAATTATTTTGTGAAGAATAGCATTAAAGTTTTTCAGTCCTGAGGAAATATAAAAAAAACCAAGCTTCTGATTATGAGAGCGTTTTGCTGTCATAATGTAAGTAGTATTTCTGTCACCAGCTCATGAACCATTATCTCTGTCAATATATATACACAAATAGAATTTATTGGCTTTTGTGATAGTAGTTATTCCATAGTATTTCCTAAAACAGTCTTAATTTTATAGGTAGATTAATATTTCCCCCATTGCTTTCAGAGTAAGAAGATTAACATGGAAAAGAATTCTTATTCGGCACAGAGAAGATGTTTCTTTGGAAGGTGGAGGACATGCTGAGATCCAGAAGCAACGGAAGTTCCCCACTTTGGAAGAAAAATGTTTTGATGCACATGGTGCCAGGGGAAATCACATGGACCTGGGGCAACTGTATCATTTTTTAGAAGAAAAAGGATGTGCTGACATATTTCAAATGTACTTCGGGGTTGAAGGGCACTGAAAGGGTTGAAGATCAGCACAGATCCGATCACCTACATTTCTAATTTAATCCTCGTAACAGATTCCTTAGCTTTTCTGCAACAGTTGATCAGAGAGGGAATTAACAATTCATGATTTATGTGATGAATCCAGTTTTCAATGAAAACAAATATCCAGTGAAATCCTGAGTAATGAAAATGACTCTATGGATGATTTATGCACTTTCTGGTGTTAAGGAGATTTAGGATACATACCTACTTAAAATGAAAGAAAATGTGTTTGATAACCTACTGGACAGTTACAGAACTATAGATGGATGAACAGATGGAATATGAAATATGTGAATGAATATACAAATAAGAAAACACAAATATGCAGTGTGAGTATCTCAGGAGTGAGAACATGATGTTTACATAACTGTTACCGTTTATGTATGCTTTATGAAAACTTTTTTTTTAAACTATCTTCTACTTTCTACCTGAAAGTTTAGTAAGCCGTGAGATCAATGTTTTATTTTTAAAAGAACAAAGAGAGGGAGCAAGTTTACAAGAGTCTTACTCATGCTATCAAGATGAGCTAGGGTGCCTGCTCTAAGACATGTTTTCCGTAGGTAGAAGTGTGTCCGTGGGTAAGATAGATACCGTGGTGGCTCCACTACATCTGTTATTTTGGTTTCTGTAAAAGCAGCAGTGTACCAAGGATTCGGTTCCCTTATAGCATGCTCCAAAACTCTGAAACGATCCTCAGCCTTCTGAGTTCACAAGTTTTCAGACCTGTAATGTGAGGTGCATTATGTTGCATGTGTTTTTGAGTGGGATTTCAACGAAGTTGTATTGATGAATGCTAATTTTGTGGATACTGTATCTAAATCCCATGGTAGAAAAAGCAGACATTGGTTTCTTTGGATTAAATATTTTTATTAAAATTTGATTAAATGTTTCTGTACGCATCCAGTAAAATCGCTACCATTCAGCTCTCTGGAATGGACTTGGAACACCTTTAGTAAGGATACCTCACAGCGATGCTATTCGACAAGCGTGGGTGAAAGTTTCCCAGATCCAAAGTCCTTGTAAGCGTACAAAAACGCCGCGGGTCCGTACAGGCCCCACGGGACGCTCGAAGTTTAAGACCGGTGGATTTTATTTTTTTTTCTTTAAAGGNCGCGATCTTCGGGCCCGGTTGTGGTGTAGCTGGGGCCGGGCCCGGGGCCGCCTCTTGGCCTGGGTCGTGCTTTAGGGGAGTGTGACTGCTGCTGCTGTGGTATTTGTACGGAGAGGGGCAGCAAAATCACCGCGGGGGTAGATCCAGCAAGGTGCCGGTGGTACATTGGATGTGTTTTTCTGTGCAGAAAAGAAGAGCTAGAGTGCACGCTTGCCAGAAGGCCAGAGAGTATGTGATATCTATCCTCTCGCTCAGGATTGTGGGAGAAGTCTGGTGTTCAGGTTTCCTAATTCCTCCCTGAATTTAGGGAAAACCAGGGAACGCAAAGTAGCATGTCCTTAACAGCTCACGTGCAGAAAAGGTGATTTAAACCCCACAAGCTCACGAAACTGCTGTTATCGTTAGGAAATAGAAGGTATTTGCGCTATGAGGTGTCCCAGCGGACATTAAAGCATCAGTCAGTTTTGGGGCAGCCTTTAGAAAAGAGTGTGGTTGAAACAAACCTGAACCAATAACACAATGAGCAAATGGGGTAAACTAGAGGAGGTACTGAGCTCTAAAACACACACTGTGTGATGGTATTTATTATACTTGTTACATATGGATGCTTTTGCTCCATTCCTCTAAATCATTTTTGGCCGCTTGGTTGCTGGGAGAATCCTTTATTTTGTCTACGTGTTTTCATTTGTTCAGAGAAAAAAGGAGCATTCCCTGGGAGTTTATTGGCCCATTATAGGAACTAGGAAAACCAGACATAGTGAAGGAGGATACATAGTTTCTAATACATTGTTTATAATTTCTTAATAAATTGTTCACTTGCAGAAGGAATTTTCTGTTAGGCCTTTTTATATAGCAAAAAAAGCAATATAAAACAATAAAAGCGATGAAATTTTCTGTAAGTATTCATGCATTATGAGAAAAGAGAATTCTGATTCACGGAATAATCTAATAGACTCACAGAATGGTTTGGGTTGGAAGGGACTTTAAAGCTCACCCAGTCCCACTCCCTGCCATGGACAGGGACACCTTCCACTACACCAGGTTGCTCCAAGCCCTGTCCAACCTGGTCTTGTACACTTCCAGGGATGAGGCAGCCCCTGCTTTTCTGAGCAACCTGTGCCAGGGCCTCACCACCCTTACTGGCAAGAATTTAATATCTAATCTAAACCTATTCCATTTCAGTTTGAAGTCAATCCTCCTTGTCCTATCACTCCAGTTCCTGATGAAGACTTCTCTCCAGCTTCCTTGTAGGCTTCCTGCTGATACTGAAGGATGTTATGAAGGCTCCCTGGAGCCTTTTCTTTTCCAGGCTGAGCAGCCTCAACTTTCTCAGCCTGATCCTAAGGAGAAGAATCATTTTCTAGGTCAAACTTCTATGTTTAAAGCACAGGTGGACTCTTCTTTGAGAGACTTTATTTTAATTAGAAGGTTAATTATACAGTATAAATAGGATCATATTTTCAAATGCATGATGTGGGCAAAATAAAATTAAATAGATAATTGACTGCTGTCCCTGTTTTTTGTCAGCCTTCTAGCAGTGGCCGAGCTGCAGAGCTCCTTGCCAAAGAACGTGGAACAGTGCCTGGATTTATCGGCTTTGGAACATCTCAGAGCGATCTAGGATATGTTCCTGCAATTCAAGGAGCAGAGGAAATAGACAGCCTTGTGGATGCTGATTTCCGAATGGTGTTGCGAAAACTTTCTAAAAGGGATGTTACAACTAAGTTAAAAGTAGGTGTATCCTTTGCCCCCCATAATTTATTTTTTTTAATCAGATAATACAGTTTTCTTAAGGGTAGAAGAGAAAATAACTAACACTAATTTCACTTTGGTGGATTTGTTGGCATTGCAATCCAGAAGATATCTTGGATAAAGTCTAGCAAGGTCCATCATGCAGTTATCTCTATTAGATGCTCAATTGCAAGAAATTAATTGACTTTTGGAAAGGAAGATGCAGTTTCAGGTGCAAATGGATAAATTACAGAACATAATCTACCTGACTTCTTAAGCCATGCTCTTGATCTTTTGATTTTAGGCTATGCAAGAGTTTGGGACGATGTGCAAGGAAAGAGAAGCGGAAGTTGTTAAAGGTGTTCTTCCTTACTGGCCGAGAATTTATTGTAAAATTTCACTAGTAAGTATTGAAGTATTTAAATTAAACTTATCTATATACTTCCTGTGACTACCTCTGAGGTGGTCTTTGTTGACATATTTACCTTTGTTGGAATTACTGACTTGATCTGGGAAAAACATCAAATTGAAGGAGAATACTGTTCTTTTTTTTGCGGACATATTTCAGTACCGGCGGTGGGTGAAATCTTGAACTGTTGATGTCTGGGCTGTACTTCCTTGATAGGTCTGTTACACCTTTATGTTTAAAAGACAGTACTGTATTTCTTGGGAAAAGTTCTATTATATGGATTCCGGAAAGGCTAAGAGAGTTTGTTCATTTAACATAATTATAAATCTTCTTGATCTAGGTCTAATATCGAATCAGACTTAACACTAAAAGAAAACCCCAAACCCAAATATGCGAAGACCATGTATAGCCAGATTAGCAATAAGTTTCTTGATGTATTTACTGTATTTCCAAGCTGTCTAGAATAGCTACTGTTGAAAACATGATATGAGACAAAATGAATCACTATTCTTACCCATTAGAGTAATTCCTACTGTTCCTTTCTGGAGTCAAGAATGTAGAAAATCATGATGTTGTAAGAGTGTACAGTGTACTTTGGGAATATGGTGCTATTAAATTTGGACTCTCCCCATAACTTGGGATACCAAACCTTTTTTGTCACTGGTGATTATTTTCAAATCTATGTTTCAAATCCAGTTAATTGCAAGCATGGCTTTTTAATCACCACTTATGCTTTGAAGTACCTGAAATCAAAGGTACATTTCTTAAACCAATAAACCTTTCTCTTTTTTTCCTTCTTGTCTTTGTTTAACAGGATCATGATCGCCGTGTTCGAGAAGCAACTCAGCAATCTTTTGAGCAACTGATTCTTAAAGTAAAAAAACACTTAGCTCCTTACTTAAAAAGTATCATGGGTTACTGGCTGATTGCTCAGTGTGACACTTACTCCCCTGCTGCTTCGGCTGCAAAAGTAGCTTTTGAAAAAGCTTTTCCTTCGAGCAAACAACCTGAAGCCTTAGTATTCTGTAAGGATGAAATTCTTAATGTGAGTTTATACTTTTGTATTTCTTTAAGGCTTTGTAGATATCAACTTCTGTTGTAAGTTTAAAAGTCATCCTTCCCCCATCTATTCTTCTCAATTAAATTTCTTTCTTGCCTGACACTTTGCCCCTGTGAAGGGAACCATAGAATGGTTTAGGTTGGAAGGGACTTTTACAAGGTCTTCATGTTCTACCCCCTGCCATGGGAAGGAGCACATTCCGCCAGACCAGGTTGCTCCAAGCCCTCTCCAACCTGGCCTTGAACATTTCCAGGGATGGGGCAGCCCCAGCTTCTCTGGGCAACCTGTGCCGGGGCCTCACCACCCTCACAGGGAAGAACTTCTTCTGTAAGGAAATATAAAAAAGAAGAAGAAGAAAGAATGCAGAGGAAAAAAAATACTTCTTTTTTTTTGGACTTGAGAATGACTGGAACCAAAGGAATGAATAGTGAATTTCCTTGTGTGCATTCCTATGTAATGATGCTCAGTCAACACATAATGTTGCTGATGGATGGAATAATGATGCTGGAGTAGTTTAGCTACAGTGAAAAAGGAATGAAGAATACTGAGCAGTGTTTCAACATACACAAGTTTAATTCTGACTATCTACAAGGTTTATGCTCTTCTGCCAGTCAGATATGATACTCAGTTGACTGAACTAAAAAAAGGTAAAGGATTGCATTGCTGGCCCATTGTGTGCAAACCTAACTGTTTTGGTTTGCTCTCGGTTTGGCTTCTTTTTAGCAGCAGCACATTGGCACAGGGCTGCAATTTACCAAGTATTAGGATGATTTAATTCAGACAGTACCACATCTACTATGTTCACCATGAGTCAAATTCTTTTCTAGCACGTTTATTAGCATGTCTAAAAATATTAGAAAGACAACTCAGAGGTTGTGAAATTTTATTGTAAGGCTGTCTCTGAGTCTCTGAATAATGTGTGAACTATATTGTTAGATTTCTTTGTGTTTATCTGCATTGTTTTTTCCCCCATAGGTGCTTCAAGATCATCTTCTGAAGGAAACAGCTGATACACTCAGTGACCCGCAGTATGTTTGCCTGCTTAAATGTATATTTAAGTTTTTAAATCTTAGTCTTTATTGGGTTCTCTGTCCCTGGAAGTAGTGAATTTAGTTCTGTTTCAGGAGACAGAATAATTATTTGAGTCCAGATCCCAGCAACTTTTTCAGGACTTAAGTATAAATGGTTTTGAAAGTGTTACCAGTTATCTAATTCTTGTTTCAGCTCTTTTAAGAATAGCATTTGTGAGTAGCTGGAAGATGAGGTGACTTGAAACTCTTTTTTTTCTAACATTTTATAGTGTAATTTAGAACCTATGGAAAGTGTATGTATTACATTGCTGGCACCTGAAATTAAAAAAAAAAAAAAAATGAAGGCAGTTTAGTTTAGACAAACTTGGGATGCCTGCTGGTTTATTTGCGATCCACTTTTAACTTCTTTGTTTGTTTTGCTTTCTGAGAACTGTACCAGAAGAAGAAAGGGAAGCCAAATTTTTCCGGATTCTGACCTGTTCCTTGTTAGCTTTAAAAAAGTTGCTCAGCATGTTGCCAAAGAAAGAAATGGATTCATTGGAAGAAAAGTTAATGTCACTTCTATCCCAAAACAAATTTTGGAAATATAGCAAAAACAACGTATCACAGGTGACTTTTTAATTTCTTCTTTATTTTGCTTGTTTCTTGTTAAAGGTAATACCTTTAACCTAAGGAAGTATTGATTGCTTGTATTCTACAAGGTCAGCTTGGTACTTTGCTTGGGTTTGAAACAGCCTTCAGGTTTCTAGGTAGATCTCAGAAAGGCTAAACAGATTGTTCAGTTAACATAAATATAAATCTTTTTGATCTGGGACTAATATCTGACCAGACGTAATGTTAAAAAAACTCCCACACTCAATACAGACAACATTGCTTGAAAATTTATCCAGTAGGCTAAATTTTTATTTCCATATCACCATGATCTTGGCAATCTGCTGTAATTTAAAATTCATATCGGAGATACAAACTCTGTCAACTTACAGCATGTGTTCTTAGTGCTTTGGGATTTTCATTTTTAAAGCCATTTACTGGTCTTCAGTCTGCCAAGATCAGCAGTGGCAGAGTGATAAATTCATGCAATAATATTTTGTTTAAAAGCTGTAAGTTGCTTTTGGCAAAGAACACCTTTTGAGAAGTATTTAAAAATACAACTTTTGACAAGCATGTTATCACTAAACAAATTGCATTAAAATATTTGATATGACTGTTTAATAACTGCTTTGTTTTTCTTTGTTTTTAATAATATTTTAACCTTTGTTAATATGATAAAATATGGGGATGGTGTGTTGTAAGGTTTTGTTGACTTTAAAAGGAATCTTATAAATTACATGTAGTGACAAATTCTGTTTTTCGTTCTGTGGCCTCTGTCAGGTTCGCTCAGCTTTCTTTGAGCTGATTTCTGCTTTTTGCCAGCACTTGCCTGAGGTGGTGAAAGCTGAAGCACCAAGAGTTTGTCCTGCTGTTCTTCTCAGCATTGATGACAGTGATGCAGTGGTGTGTCCTGCTCTTTGGGAGGCAGTGCTTTATACTATCACCACTATTGAGGTAATGTAGGAAGCGTAGGGGCAGATACTTTAGTCAAATTTAACTTTTCACCAAGTGTTGTTCTCTGTGTAGAATTAGGAAGACCGGCTTGACTGGGTTTTCTTTAAGAATAATAACAGGAACTCCTTAAGGCTACATCCTCCTTCTGTCAGTGTAACTTTCAAATATATCATATCCAGCATATCTAAAAATTTGAGTTGTTTTCTGAATTTAATTTAAATAACGTGAAACCCTTTCATTAAATGTAGTTACTAGTAAGTCAAATAATGCCTAAAACCTTCTTCTTTGTTAAAAACTGTTACAAAAACGACCTGCAATGCATTTGTAGTTGGTTTGTTTTCCCTTCAAATGTAAGGGTTCTATAGCTCTTCCTTTTTTTTTTTTTTCCCTTAATTTTAAGTGAAACACCAGCTTTGAATTTATTAGCAGGATGACATGTTGCCATAGAATGGGATGATTAGAGGGTTTAATGCCGCAGGTCCCTTTTGCAAGTGCTGGAATGAACTGTAACAAGTTTTCGTTAAGAAAACACCTAACAGTCTTTGTTCAGCTTGTTATAAATATAGGTACCTTGACTTATAATAAACATGATAATAAATAAAATAGATCAGATGACAAAAAAAATTAGGGAGGGGAAAGTGCAAAAGCATTTTCTAACAATTGCAAAATTTTTGAAGAGAGTTTTGAAGTTAGTGATACTTCTAAAGTCAGTCATTGGTTGGCCTTGATAATGAGAACTTAAATACAGGACTAGTTACAATAGCGATTTCTATGAAGCATCATAAAAGCATTATTAAAGGGAAACCTTTAATTGCAGTTGGGTAACAAGGAAGGTCAGTTGATTTTAAGCAATGCAGAACTAGTTTTATCATGTTAACTTCACAAGCCAAAATAGGGAGAAAGTGATTTTAAAGAATACTGGCGAGTGAAAATTTAAATTTCACCATAACTTGTTTCAGCTATAATAGAGGGAGGTAGGTTAAGTGGCTACCTTGGGAGTTCTTCTGAGGCAACATACTGTTGTTTATAGTAAGTGAATTTCTTTCTGTAGGACTGTTGGAGTCATGTAAATGGCAGAAAAGGAGTTCTGCCAAAGCTCTGGACAGTGCTTCGAGAGGGTGGGCGAGGATTAGCTACTGTTATCTACCCAAACCTCCTGCCCTTCATTAGCAAGGTGCCTCCTGATGTTGTGGAACCGAAGCTGGAATACTTCAGAGTTTTTTTCAGCTCTATAATTCAAGGGTATGGACCACAAACATATTTATTTGGAATCAGTCTCTTTTACATTTGGAAATAAGGAAGCTAATCTTTAAGCATTTAAAGATGAATGAGATCATATTTTTAAAATTCTTTTCAATACCCTTAAACTAGAGTCAATCCTTTTTGGCTGTTCCCGTCATCTTAAACCTTCAGTTTTCCATTTGATTTTACTACATCTTCCTTACATGAAGCATTCTTATCTTTCCTTGTCAAAGCTTCGTGTTTATTACATGACAAATTTGAATATGGAACATTAATTATAATTAAGGGTGGCTCTTAAGAACCAGGCTCTTCTCACCAGTGTGTAATTCTTACGGGGTTATTAGCCTTGTGGTAGTGACATTTCCTTTATTCCTTAGGAACTGTAATTCTCGTAATACTCATTTTTAAAGGATGGAATTACTTTTACTTTGTACCTTTGAAATACATCAAAACCACTTTTCTATCAAATGTAATTTTAATGTGCACCTGTGCATTGTGTACTCAAAAGCATATAGAAATTATTTTATTCAATTCTGACATTTCATTTATTTAAAAAAGAAAATCAGTTCACAGCTGATGGTGTGGCAGTTAGCAGAGCTCTTGGATTAGAGAGGTATGTAGTGATTTGTTTGAAAAGTGTATAGAATTTTATTACATGTAGTATAATAATTGTAATATTTCTGTGATTATTTGTGTGATCTAATATTCATTGAAAGCAAAGAAATAGCAGGTTTTCAGAGTCAAAACGTGAGACTCTCTTTAGGTGGCTTTCTTTTTTTCGTTTTTTTTTCCTTCCTTTTTTTTTTTTCTTGTTTTTTCTATAATGACAGAAAGTGATGCTTTCTGAAGCTCTGTGGTATGTGTAGAAAATTACAAAAGAGTTTTGACAGCTATTAAAAATTAGATTGTACTAGGCTGTACATGGTTTCTCTGTTTACAAAGATCTTTTTTTTTTCTGAATGGTAAGACCAGATGAAGACGTTATTTTGATATACATTCTAGTAATTGCCTGGGTTTATCAACTTTTGAAATCGACTTTATTTTGATCTGACTCCTGTAAATGATTCTATGATCCTGTATTCTCATACCAGTGTCTGAATCAGAACAACATATCTGAGGGTACAGTGATGACATTCATACTGGGTTTCTTGGAAGCGTGGCTGACTGTGTGTCCTCTCACAGGTTGTCAAGTGAGAGGACAATAGCCAGCCCTTCAGAAAGTTCAGCAATTACAACTGCATTTATGGAGTGTCTGTGCTTTGCTGTACTACAGAAAAGAGAAGACCAAAGCCAAATTCATCAAATGCTTATATGTGACCAGGTATTCATCAGAAATACTGAATATTGTTGTGTATACATAGAATAATTCAAAATCAAAGAAAAATGTGAATTTTAGGTGAGGATTTACTTATCTGTTGAGAGTTTCCCTAGATTTTATGAAAAAAAACACACCGAATCGTCAAGACTTGAAAAGACCTTCAAGATCATCCAGTCCCACCATCAGCCCAGTACCACCAAAATCGCCCCTAGACCATGTCCCCAGGTGCCTCATCCAGATGTCTCTTAAGCACTTCCAGAGGTGGTGACTCCATCACCTTCCAGTGATTTTTTTTTTCCCCCTAATACCTGGTCTGAATTTCCCCTGCTGCAATTTAAGGCCATTCCTTCTCATCCTTTCAGTTGAGACAGGGCAGAAGAGACCCACTCCCACCTCCTTTCAGGGAATTGTAGGGGGAATGTGTATCAAAAGTAAAGGTTGTGAGTTTAGGGGAGTTTTCTTCCTATGAAATAATACTTTTTACTGTGCAATTGAAATTATATTTAAGGGGAAAAAAGGTGCTTCCATCCCATATATTTTTATAAAGTGTTCAAACATAAAAAAAATCTGATATTTGCGGAATTGGTTCCAGAATGTTTTCCAGAATTATATAATTTCTTGGCATTATGAAGAATAAAATGATTTTATAAATTGGATCACTGTTCTTTAATGCATTTTTTTGTCTTTATAGCTAATTCCTTTTACCAGTGCTGTACTTAAGGAGCCCAAGTTACAAAGTGGACCATTATTTTATCAAATAGCAGAAATGCTAAGTTCCTGGGAAGCTAAAGCAGAACTCTCCAATGATGATGGCACAAACGAAGTTTTCCAGAAACTGTTGTCATATTTTTGGGACCATCTTTTAAAAATGTGTATACTTCATGTTGATCGGTTGGATGCTGATGAGAAATTACTGTTTGCCATATCTAGTATGCTAGAAATTCTTCAGAATCCAAAGAGTGCTACAAAACCAAACAATAGGAAATCTCTAAAAATCAGATTTACAGATGAGGAGGAACCTGAAAGGAACACAGAGAGTCGAAAGCTCACGGAAATGAGAAATGGTGACTCTGAAATTCAGGCTGACTTGCAGCAAACTTCAAGTCTAAGGAAAGAACCTCTAGAGAACTTAGTCTGCAACCTGGCTGAGCTGAGCATTGTGTATGTCAATGAACAGAAGTCAGAACAGCATTTGAAATTTCTCTCTGCCCTGCTCAACTCTTTTTCCTCAAACAGAGTTTTCCAGGTACTTTTAGAGCAGGGAAATGATGTAAGCCCTGCTCAAGCTGAATTGGAAAATGAAGTGAAAGCTCTTAACCGAAGTCCATCTGTACAATTTCTGTATATGAATTTAATAACTTGGCTGAAAGAAGACTGGAGAAAAGACACCCATTTCCTGGTTGATATTTTATACAGTGTACTTAATTGTTGCAACAATAATGATGAAAGGAAAGTAATTCTTGATGATTTAGCAAAGGTATGACTTGTACATGATTTATTAATGTATATCAAAGTCATTACTGTTATTGTGGGCTGTGGTTCATTAATAATCTTACTTTGACGCTGGTGCATGGAAGATAATTCTACATTAATCTGGGTTAAGTTCAGTGTAAGGAAAGTAGTTTTAGAGAAGTTGGACATAATAGTGTTGGGGTGAAAGGTTCTGTCCCTTTCAATATGGTATAAATAATTTTAAAAAACTATCAGAATTTCTCTTGCTTTTTTATACAGTGTACTTTAGTAGTAGTCATTGGCAGCCGTTCATATAAAAACAGTCCCTTGCTGAATTTTGTGGAAGAGAAAGATTTGGAAGACAAAAGTTATATAATCAATAACTTTGTTTCTGAATTTTAGCAGCTTCTACTTATGCCTAGAGAACAGTTAAAAGGGCATTATTGCTTCCTATTCAGCAAAGAGTTTTATTAAATATTGGGGAAATTTGTTTTTCAGATGGATCTGAAATGGGTTCTTTTTCTCCAGATAATTCAAAAGGTACCTCTTAAGACTTTTTTTTTGTTCTTGATATGCATTGTTTTTAATAATTCTCAGATGTTAGCATTGAGACTCGCATGGCTTTGTAGTGATGATTTCAGTAGTTTGAAAATCTTACAGTTTCAGTGTAGTGTTTGTTTCAAATGCATTGAAATCTGGGGACAGTCTTAGAAATGAAATTATGATGCCAAAACAAAAGAATCTTTGTCCCTTCTGTTTTTGGTCAGTTTGCTTTTTGAACCAGAGGGATTCTTGATTTGTTGATCATCTCTTCTAAGCTAGATAGAATGGAGCTGGGGATTAGACCAATAATTTAAATGATTATTTAAATCATCATCCTTATGAGGTGCTTATAGGGAAAAGGTAGTATTCCATTTTTTCACACTGAATATTGACAAACTGACATTTAAGTAATTGTATGGGATGAAACAGGCAATGTATGATGAATTTTTGGACAGGAACTCATAGCACTTGACTTACAGTGCAGTGCGTAGACCATAGGATCTCCTCTCACCTATGGTGCGTGTTTTAAGAATACTCAGTTTTTATGATTTTGTGGCTTACAGTGGCTCATCGGCAAAATAATGTTTCTAATTTGTGACCTTCTGTTTCTTCTTAAAGTAATTCAGGTGCTGTAAACAGTTTTTATGTTTTAAATAGATTTTATTTCAGCCAACCTGGTAATCCAGAAGTTATTTTTCTAATCCCAGTGTAGGAATTTCCTGGGCTCTATAGTTAGAGGAGAAACATAAAGGAAGCATTTTCACCAGGTGACTTGGTCAGCTCTGCAGTAGAGCTCTGACCCAGCCATAAGTTGCTGTCTCTGACAAAAAGAAAGTTGGGGGGTGTTGTTGCAGATGTAAAATCTAAAGGCTGTTTGTGATAGATGATATAATTCTCACTCTGTGTGTGCAAGTTTGACATACTAATCTTATAAAGTTAATGACAGGTTGCCCAGAGAAGCTGTGGCTTCCCCATCCCTCAGAGTGTTCAAGGCCAGGTTGGATAGGGCTTAGAGCAACTCGTCTAGTGGGAGGTGTCCCTGCCCACGGTAGGGGATTGGTACTTAAATTGGGACTTGGGAGATGATCTTTATGGTCCCTTCCAGCCCAAACCATTCTATTCTATACCCTCAAAAGATTCTTGTAATGTTTTCTTGTGATCCAGGCATGCTCAAGCACAATGAAACTTTCCTTGGTCTCTGACTGGCTCAAGGGAGACACGCTTGGAGAAAAACTGGTAATGCTGGCAGATGATCTGTGTCACCTGGGTTTAAAACCTAGAGCAGCCTCATCAGGATCGGCTTCTTCAGAAAGGTGGACCCTCCTGAGCTTAGTGTTGTCACAGCATGTTAAAAGTGGTGAGCATATATAATCCTTGGAGTTCATGAAGTGTAAATGCTGCCCTTACACTTTGCATAGGGTTGAAAAGAATTTGGGATCTTCCAGAATACTTCATGTAGAACATTTAGGCTTTCTCCTGGTAGTTTTTTGTTGATTGGTTGTTTTTTTGTTGGGGTTTTTGTTTGTTCATTTTGCGCTGCTTTTTTTATACCTAAGCCAGTTTACTACATCCAGTTTAATTTTGTAAACACTAACTTGCAGTAGTAGCTGCCATTTTTTGGTCCACATTGCTGAACAAAGGCAGTGTTTAAAGAGAGGATTCAGATTTGCAAGTCTTGAAAACTTGAGGAAAATTTAAGTAAGCTTGATCTATCAGCTGATGTACTGTAAAATAATATGAATTTTTAAACCATACCATGTGAAACTTACCTTCAAAACTAGAATACCAAGTCAATTGTTATGGACCTATGTGTGTTTTAGTGATGCCTTGTTACAGAACATTTGAATTGTTTCAAGCCATTTCCATTTATTTTTATGTCTTTTAAAAACTCTGTGTGTGCTCTTATGCTGTATATGTAATCTGTTTTTTTTTTTTTTTTATTAATAGCATCCTATTTAATTTATTTCTTGCATTTTTAGTATCTGATACAGACTTCCAGGGGAGTTCAATTTTCTTCATGTTTTCCATGTAATCGCAGCATTTGCTTTGATCCCCGAGGTGACATATTTTAGTGTCAGTGGATGCTGTGCACATTCATGGTACTTTCAAGTTTCAAAGGTGCACACAGGCAGCTCACTGGTGGATATTCTTAGACAAGGCATCCTGAAGGTGTCCTAAGCTTGTTTTTTTCTGTTACTGGAACTTTTGATGTAAAGGACCATCAGGAAAACCAGTTTCCTCTTTCCACAAAGAGTTTAACAAATGTGCTTGTGAGTCTGTGATGTTCTAGGGCTGATAGTCCAGTGGCTTTGCTTTTTGACTCTAGAGCCGGAGACACTCCTGAGCTCATTTTCTGCTAGGTGCTGGGTCACCTGGTTTTAAATCATACTGGAGGAAACCTAAGAGATTTTGAGGAGCTATGGTGGTTCTTGACTTAGTCATTTAAGCCAAAGTAGTGTATATGGACTTCCAAAGGGATTTTTTGAATGAGATCTCTTATCTAAGTTTCTTAAGGCAAATCATCGTGGAGGAAATAGAAGAGCCTTTCATGGATCAGTAGCCTATGATGAAAGGAATTAAAGGGGAAAAAGTATAAATAGTGAAAGGAAGATAATTGTTACTGGAACTTCACAGACCCATAGAAGTGTGTTGTGATACTGAATGCTTAACTGATACAAAAGGTTACAATAGAAATCCAAAGGCAATAAATATTACAAGTATACGGAAAGAACACAGTTGTAACTGTATCAATTCAATGATAGACTCTGACTTGTTAAAACTCGAAAAGAGATCGACAGTCATTATGGTGTTTCCCTGTAAGTGACAGGTTGTAAAAAGCAGTAAAAAAGGAATCCGGGATATTAGGACCTGCAGTGAAAAGAACAGTGGACAAATGAAAATTATTATAGCGTGTAGTCAATATAATGACTGTGTTGCCAATATCTGGAATACTGCATGTAGTTTTGGTTACTGCAATATTCTTGTTCACCTATATGCTTTTGAAAAATGTGTAATAGAATTAGAATATGCCCAAAGAAATCTAGCAGGAATGGTCAGACAAGCAGTGGCTTCTGCTTATAGACGCAAGAAAACAGGCTAGAATTTGTCATCTTGTAGTGGAAGTGGTTAGGGATGGAGTTGTGCTTAAGGGCCATAAAATCACAATTTAAATAGAAAATGCAAACAGTGAGAAATCTATCATTGTTTCTTTCAGTGGAAGAACTTGAGTTTCTTACACATGCTTAGATAGCAGTCTTAAGGGACAAGAAAAGTGCACTTCTTCGTACAGTTTATAATTAAATAATGGAACTCATCGCCATAGGATACTGTAGAGTTTGAGGCTAAATGGGATTGGCTTGCTTGTATCCCATGAAAAAGGAACTAAGCATGTTTGTGGCTATATGCAATAGTCCGGTGAAATCTTGGGCCCACAGTTGGTTGCCAGAAGCTAGGAAGGCATAAAAGGGGGAGGGATCACTTTGCACTTGCTCTATTTTAAGTACCTTTTTCAAAGCTGCTTTAGCTGGTTTAGAGAAAAGATACATGGCAGTGTGAAATGTTGGCCCGTGTCTGTGAAATAAGAGTTTAGGTATCCATTAGACTGAAACTGCTTTGCACTTCATTTTGCATTCAAAATTAGCAAATAGAAGTCAAATTGGTCCCTCTTAATATGACATCTTTGCATGGTCGTGTTTATCAAGCAATCAAAGCATACTGTCTTTTTCCTCTGCCCAATAGAATCATTGATTGGTGAAACTTTTGTTGAGAGGATTATTGATAAACTTCAAGCAGCTCTATCTAAAGCAAAGGATCTTTCTGAAGCTGGAAATACTGAACCATCAGTATCTTTCATCTGCGATGTGGCCTCGAGCTTTTTCAGCTCAGTGAAAGGGTGTTTGCTGATGCCTTCCTCCGAAGACTTGCTCCTTACCATCTTCCAGCTGTGTGCTCAGAGGCAGGATGCAACACACTTGACAGGTAATCTGGAAAAGGAACTTGAGCCTTGAGCTTTTTCATAGGTGATGATTACATCTAAATTCTTCCTTTTCATCAAACAGAATCAAGTATGTGATAGAATAATGAGTTCACATACACTGAGCATTCGCAGCTGTCACTGACATGAAAATCTGTGCTTTAATTTACAGTGCCCATTGTTACTACTAAGCATCAAGTCCTGAACATCTTTACTAGTTTTTTAATGTTAGTGTCAGCTAACTTGGAGGCTGTGATATTGCACACATTTTGGACTGTTACAGAAGTTGTTTAAAGTCTAGGAAATATAACAAATGAACATTTTGTGTTCATTTTGCAATCTGGGGAGTCTATGAAAAAATGTGTATAATCGCCTCATTACAGATAACATATTTATTCTGAAACCATTTATTCTGGCCAAGTTGCCCGGACAAATTGTGGTCCATGCCTCTCTCTGCCAGTGTCTCATGTTCAGACTGAGATCCTGATTTATATTCCTTCAATGCAGAATTTGAGGATGTTAAATTGGTACATGCATTTACTGACATTAATACAAATAAGTACAATGTTTCAATGTTGTCATAGAAGTGAAGCAGGGCAGTACTATCTTGGAAACCACTGCTGCTTTATAAATGACTATTGATGTTGTGAATATTCAATATTTTGGTAGAAAGATCTGTGGTTTTGAGGATCATATTGACCTATGGTAGCAGACAACAGGAACATCACTCTTATTCTTAATTAAATCAAATCTTATCTGTGAGTCACAGTTAATTTAAAGTTGCTCTGCAGCAAGAAAGCTGTATATGTGCCTTTGATAGTTTTTGCATGTAACCACAGGAAAGATAATTGTTTTCCTACTGTAGGATCTTGAGACATAATTGCTACTGTATGCTGTTGGTTGTAATTAGAATTTACCCATTTGTGGTGGTTTTGCTTGTCTGTCATTGTTGCATTTTCTTTTTTCTTTTCCCTACAATAGATGTACTTGTACGCAAATTAAAACACACTTGGATGTCTGGTGTAAATTCACTTGTGCGTCAGCTTCAGAGCACTCCGAAACAGAGCACCTTTTTGCTTAAAGCTGCACTGTGGGTCAAGAACCAAGTTCAGTCTTCATCCTTGGATGTTAAAAGGTAATTGGGATGCACATGTCTGTTCCATAATGTGTCATTCTCCAAAACAAACCAGGATCAGTGTTACAATAGCTGTTATTTAATCGACAGCTGTATTACTGAGAGACTTTTGAGCTTGTTGGAGGCAGTGGGTAGAGCAGTGTCACCCTGATTTTTTCAGCCTTCTCTTCTGTTTCACAATTTCATGTTTTGAGTTCTTTCTCATGCTCTAGTCTGTAAACACTGGCAAATAGTTTACATTCCTGTTCTTAGAGATATGGACAGCTGATGGACAGTTGTCCTGACCAATGGGATGGGGAGAGGTATCAACCTTCTCCCCCAGTCCCTGGCCTTTTTGAGAGGTACTAAATATTAGAGTCAGACGTTCAAATAAAATAAAGTTTTAGTTCATGCCTTCTGATCAAAGTGTGAGTGTATGTTTGTGTGTGTGTGACGTGCTGCGTCAGAGCAGAACTTAAATCACCCCTGGTACAGCATGTATGGAGCAATGGAAAATATGCAGGTGGCTCTTAATGAATAGTGCCAAACTTGTTTGCAGTGTTTTCTCCTTTTCTCAGTCTTCAGGTTTTGATCTCTGCAGTCAGTGATTTGTTGTTGAAGCTCATGGAAGCTGATGGACAGTCTGGATATCTTGTGAGAGCTTATGTTGAGCACGTGACACCGACCAAAACTGAGTGGGGGAAATTGCACGAGTCTCTGTGCTCTGAGGTATGGAAATGATAATGGATTGCACAGGGTGGTCAATCTTTCCTCAAGCCTCTGTCCCCTAGGGTGGTAAGCATTCTTTCTTCTGACACAGCACTGCACTTTTGAGTACCAAATGTTTGTGCAGGGGTTCTTTTCAGCCTCTTTTCTATAAAGAGGACAAAATCTTACTTTAGAGACCCATCCAATACTACTGGAGAAAAATCAAAATCTATGAAGTTACCCTTTTTTGCATGCAACACCATCAGCTTGCTTTACAGTTCAGGAATTTTATCTGATAGATTATGCATTGTGAAGATGTTTTTATCTCTAAGTTAATTCTTCATAAAGATTAATTTTGTGAAGGACATCAATATCTGCAGGAGAACATGGTGTACTATCTATCAACAAAATGCTGACATTCATAGAGAGTGGGGAAGAACATAGATTTCCTGTGCAGCCACCAGTCTTCAGTAACTCTACAGTTTCTTGTAAAATACATAGAGTTCTAAAGAAATGTATTTGTTTCTGAGCAGCAGTGCAGTTACCGATTACTGCTGTGCAATTAGTTTTTTAATACAGTGGAGTGGGTCATCCTCACCATTATACTTTTGATATGAATGTGTGTTTCATGGTTGTTTCTTAATAATACTGAGTTTTCAAGGTTAAACAGATCAAAGTATTTTTTCATACTCTTTCTATGCACATATTACAGTGGATGCATAAGCCTCTTTTGGAAGGAAGGCTTAGTATGAATTGTGAACCTCTGGGATCGAGTGTCAAGCTGTGTGGCACAACTAAACTTCCAGGCCATCTGTGTACTTCAGCCTTATTAAGTAAAATGGTACTACTTCAACTGAAAAATAGTGTAGTCCATGGAAATGATGATGCTGAAAGAAAGAAAGTTGATAATATAAGTAAGTTTCAATGGTAAAACTTCAAGGAAATTTATTTTATAGTAGTTGTAACCTGAATTGAAAATTAGAAGTGCATAGTTAAAGTTTGGCATACAGGTATGAGAAATTATCCTTTTACCTTTTGTTGCTGGATTTTTGGGGAGGGGGTTGGTTGGTTGGTTGGTTGGTTTTTGTGTTTGTTTGGGGGTTTTTTGTTCAGATCTCCTTTGAAAGTAGTTTGTATATTCCTGGGACCTCTTTCGGTTATATACATCCTATCTCAAGAGAACATTGAATTAGGAGAAGTATGAATTTTCAATGAACATCACATTCGTTCATTGCCAAAACACACCATGCATTGGCATGAGTGGGCAATAAGAACTGTATCCCTCCCTTGAGGGTTTTACCATAATGTAAAGATAGTTTGAGACAACAACTTTTCTTAATTCCATCAGATGGAATCTAATTTCCCTTTTTTTTCAATAATGCTCAAATTAAATGCAACATTATCAAATTAACAATTCTATCTCCATGATGAGAAGTGTAATTGTTTAGTGTGGGTCTTTGTAAGCTAATGAAGGAACCACATGCCAGCTCTTACGAAATTTACTTGATTTTATTCTGGTCTTAGGATGATTGCCTTGTCTGCAAGAAATATGTATTAAAGAAAAGGGGGAGAGCAGAGAGGGGTCATGCCGTGCTTAATTTGTTTTAAAATTTCTTGAATATCTAGAATATTACTGTAGCCTTTTTTTCTCTTGTATTTTATGATACAATGGCAAATATGCAGTTCATGCTCTGAAACACCTGAGACTGCATGTGAAAATAATATCTTTAATGCATTGAAACCATACTAAAAAAACAATAAAACTTGACCTGAAGCTTCTTGCTTATGCAAGTTGATAGCCATTTATAAACAAGAACTGTTATTTAATCAGTTGCAGAACTGTTGTACTCATTACAATGGATTGAAGAATTGGAGAATCCTCCTGATCTGCTTCTGGAATATCTTCATATGTTAGAAGAGATGCATGTCACATATGATGAGTTCAGTACTCTGAGTAGTACAGCTAGCCTGCAGCAAACTGTATTTGATAGGTAAGTGAGAACAAGTGAAACAACTCTTAGCTCTGTCTTCACAGTTTGTATTGTATAGAGTGCCACTATATTTTCATCTGTGTGTTGATTCAGAATGCATCCAAATGCTTTTGGGGTGAAGCATGAGCATCTGTATATAATAACCCGGGTCTTTCTTCTTTTAAGATCAGAGCAACATGGAAGACTCTGGTCCTTAACCATGGCCAAAGTGATCCATGCTGAGAATGCTGTATCCTGGGAGAGGAAAGAACTTTTCAAGACAACAGAAGGGTATCTTAATACTACTGCCTACAAACTTGCTGTTTGTTGTGAATATTGATAGTGTGAAATGATCCTGACTCTGACGGTTGACAACTGAACTGAAGGCTGAAAATGAAGTGATACATGTGTATGGCACGTGGGAGTCAGATTTGGTTTAGCATGTGGGATTAGTTATGTCAGAGGATATTACATCATTATGAACTAATTGATACTTTGTTTCCTAGTTCAGTTTTTGGGTTTGTTTCATTCTCGGTGTTTTGCTTGTGTGAATAGGTTCCTGCCATTAACAGAGGGCAGACTGCATACACTTCAGTGTTTATCACCTTTCTTAACTGAGGAAGAAAAGAGGGAACTTGTCTTCCATTGTGTGGCCGCACTTATGACATGTACACAGACAGAGCTTTCCAGCACTGATGGTGAGTATGTTTGTACCTCAGTCTAGTTCATTAGAATTTAAGAACATTATTTGTAATAATGTTTGCTTTTAGATAAAACATTTACTATGATATTGCTTTTCCTAGAAAGAAATGCTTTCTCAGTTTGCCTATTTCTTCTAGACTGTTTGGCATAGTAATTTTCTGCCTCACTCAGAAAGTACAAGCTCTACTGCCAAATACAAAATTAAAACCAAAAGATTTCAGCTGATATTATTAGAAGCGTCCTGATGTTGCTTCTAGTTTGATCAATCTAATATAAGCTTGTCTGTAAATGTCAAAGTTTTCAGTGAACCATTTAGGCTTTACACAGCATGCAAAAATATTACTATTGTCAACTGATCATGATTGTCTTTAGATGCTTTGCCAAGAACTCTTTCACAGCTTACATGTAATTTTTGAGTAGCTCCTCCAACTGAAAACTGCACTACATTAACTGTCTGCAGCTGTGGAAAATTACTTAAGAGGTGGTTGAGATGTATTATGATATTGCTCTGAATATAGCCACTTAATTTGGGTCTGTGTTTTCACGAACTTGCTCCTTTTCAAGAAAGTTATTTGGAAATGCTCACATACAGTCCTATCTGTATGAATTAGATGTCATTTAAGAGGAAAGTCCTTTCTGATTTGTCCCTCACTGCTTTTGTATGTTCTTGCACACACTCTTACTGACCAGTCTGTATGAAAAGTGAAATGTAGGTTTTGTATTTTGCAACAGAACTGTGCTTACTTAAACTGACAAAAACCTATCTGTAGTTACTTTAAACGGTGGGCATCTGTCCCTTGGCTGTGTTCTCAGGATTTCAGATAAGTTCTTCAAATGGATGTTCTTCAGGTGTGAAAATTGTCAGTGTTAGTGTCATGCAGAAATTGAGAGGAATCTTAAAATTCTCTACTATGATAGTTTCCTACTCTTTCAACGTAGTTGAGGCTTACTGGCTTTCTAAGTGAACCAGTGAGGCAAACAAATGTGTCTGTGAAACTCTGAACAGAAGAAAATGGAAGAATCCTCACTCCTCCTCGGTTGTGGAGGCTTTTTATTTGTAGTTGGTGTTTTCCTTCTACCACTTCTCACTTTTCTAGGGATTCCTGAGCAGAACATATATGTCCAAATTAACATTAAGTGGGATGTAGGTTGTAGGCTTATTATTCCAATGGTGTCTTTCTTTTCAGGTCAGCTGAAAAAAAATGCTGTTGAACTTGTTTAAGTGAAGCAGGGGTTTGGTTGGTTGGTTTTGCTATGTATATGTGATACTTTACTGTATTTTTTTGTCATTGTGCTTGTTGGAGGAGTTCATTTTCTCCAAGAAATCTAGTAAAATAAAGTTCTTAAAAATGGAAAATAATACTAATGCAACAGCTGTACTTCACTCTAAAAGTAAAAATTAACATTCTGACTAGAACTCCAATTAACATTCCAATAATATTAGAATTCACAACTTTCAGTTGCATTGTCTTAATTATCTGTCCAAATTATTGCTTAGCATTCTGTATTTTTAGTAGCACAAAAAAATTAAATCTTAGCAGGTATCTTCCCTTTTTTGATTTAACAATGACATCTGTGGATTAAGTGTTCAAAGACAAAAGCTTAGGTATTGTCCAAACTGCCTTACAATATTAAAAGTAAGTTCTGTTGACACACATTCTAATGTTTGTTGTGTCTTGATAACTATGACTATTGAGTTTACATTTTTATTATGTCATAGGAGCATTTGGGTGTCTTTCCATTTTGAATTCCTGCTTGAAGGATAGAACTATTGATTGTGATCATCTACTACCTGCAATACTGAAAATCATAATATCTTGGAAAAATGATAATGAGGACAGCTTTCTCTTTAGCTGGTGGGTGCAACTTTGAGATAATTCGACTCTTTTTTCTTATTTCTAAGACAAGAGTTTAAACATAGAGACTAGTTATTAATTCAAACAAAATCAATCTGTACAACTGCCATCTACTGCTCTAATATTACATATTTAAGCTTTTGTAGAAATCCTGGTTTAATATATCTGTTATTATGTACTTACTAACTCATATTGCAGAAAATTACCTGGATGGTTGAAGGCTAGAAAACTAAGGAGCTTTTGTAAATACATTTGAAAGATGTCAACTGTTTTCAAATGCATTCAGAACTGACCAACTTTTGTAGGTGTTGCTGGATGTTCAGTTCCAAGTTCTGATTGCTTATTTTGGTAGCAGGAGGAAAACTTGTATACCAAAGTTAGGTGTCTGTCTTCTAAAATTCTGGACCCAAAAATGTAACTGGAAAAGCTTCCAGCAAGGAGTGAATATATACTGAGATTTATTTTTTTACTACAGTGAGAAAAATCCAGGCAACAAAGATTCAAAATAATCATAAAACCATTGAGTGGTCTGGGTTGGAAGGGAACTTAAATCTCATCCAGTTCCACGGGCAGGGACACCTTCCATAAGACCAAGTTGTTCCAAGAACCATCCAGCTTGGCCTTTAACAGTTCCAGGAATGGGGCAGCCACAGCTCCTCTGGCAATCTGTGCCAGAGCCTCCCTCACAGGGAAGAATTTCTTTCTTATAATCTAAACCTATAATGTATAATATTTGGACACTTGAGGGCTAATATTTTTTCCTAAATCAGTATCTTAAAATGATTATTTTTCTTGCATTGATTTAATTAAAATTGCTAAAATTCATTGTTTAGGTAAGTATATTGCTCAAGCAAATGTGTAAATTGTAGAAATGTATGAATCTCTAATACAGGAATATTATTTAGACTTGGCAGCTAATGTAGCACACTACCTTTGAAAGACAGAATATGAAGAGCACATAGGGCACAGCATGGTGGTGCCGGACAAATTTGTCCTGTGAGGAGGAGTGAAGGCAAGACTATAAATATTCACATCTATAACGTGAAGCTGTATAAGCTTTGGTTATGTTTTTATTACAGCAATCTGAAAGAAGCAAGTGCTCAGTTGCTTGGTTTCAACATTGAGATGATGCGTTATCTTCCCTTGTTGCTGAAATATTCCACAGCTCCTTTGGCTGATGAGGAGTGGGACTTTTTGATGTGCTCCATGCTGGCTTGGTTAGAGGTAATATGGAAGCATCTTCACTTTTAATGTGATTACCTTTTTGATTATTCTCTGCATATGTCATGGACACTGTTATCTCAGCATACCAAATACTTGACACAATGTTAAAAGGAATTGCACAAAATCCTGTTTATGTTGGACTTTGAACAAAGGCCAAATGTGGTTTACAAGCACAAGCAATTGTACTGTCCTGTTTCTTTTTGTGTATGGAGATAAAATCAGATCACTCTTCAAGTAATATGATATTTAATAATGGCACTGGTAATTGGAGAATAATTTTGAAATGTCTGCTGTAGGTCTCTATTTTGAAAAGTAATATTCCTTTAAGATTATCATGATACATCAAAATTAACTGAATAAAAAGCAGTGTCTGCATCTCAATATCTAACTGATCACATGAAATATCGAAGTTATATTCTAATGCTGTTAGGAAAGTGGTCAGTAGTGTCAGTAGTCAGTGGACTACTTCCCGATTAATCAATCAAATATAGATACAGAATCTCACTCTCTTTCATCTGTGCATTTAGAAGGGCAGGCTGGAAAATTCATGTGACCTTTCTTGGTCTCAGGATTAATCTTACCTAGTGGCATGTGCCTCAGAACTATGTATTTTGTTTAAAAACAAAGAACAAACTTTTAAGAAAATCTTGTTGTGTAGACTAAGTAGGGAATATTTTTAATTGATAATGATATTCCTTTTTGACAGAACTAGTAAGAACAAAAATAAGGAATCAGCTGTGTTGAGGGAGAGGGAATATTCTCCTGGTAGCCACTTCAGTAATTTCCAGTTTTTAGTAGCATGTTGTCCATTGAATTTTCTTTTTGTCATTATAATGAAGGTTATATAATGGAAACAATCCATGGTTCTAAATGTTGGTGAGACTTGGAAATTCATTTCAGGAAGTCTTATTATAAAACTACAAATTCTATTTTTAAACACACCTCCCCGCCCCACATAATTTTCAAATGGTTCTTGCAATTGAATCGTCTTTGAAATTGCACTTTCTGATGTAGACAGGAAATGTGAAACATATTTTAAAACAAATGTATGGTTAAGAAATCTTCCTCTGTGTCTATTTCCTCCTAGACAACAAGTGAAAGCCGTTTGCTTTACCATGTCCCGCTTGTGCAGATTTTTGCTTGTGTCAGTTGTGACTTGGCATCTGCCCTTAGCGCTTACTTTGAGGCTGCAGCTCCTGACACTACTGCAAATCTTCCTAAGAACTTGGTCAGTGAATGGAAAGAATTCTTTTCTGAGGGAGTTCACAATTTGCTGTTACCTTTGTTGGTGAAAATCACAGGCAAGTATGTGATAAGGGGACAACAGCCAGGCTGTTCTGAAATAGAACTGAACAGGCCACATTTTTGAATTTACAGGAATATAGAGTTTATAGGAATATAGGAGAATATAGGAAAATAGACTTTAACAAGTCAGTTTTTTAACACTTACATGCTAATTAGTAAAGCGATTGCATGTAACATAGAGATTGTTAAGATTAGATGGAACCTGCCAAGTGCAGTCTTGAGTTGTTTCCAGCAGAGCTTGTTTATGGTATCATCCATACATTCTGCATCACAGTTTGTCTTCTGTTAAACAGGAGAAACCCAAAATGCAACCGAAGGCTCTTTTCAGAACTCTGTGTTAACGTCTTTGGGTGAAGCTCTAACGTACATCTCAAAGGACCAGTTGTTAAACCATAAGCTGCCACCAAAGTTTGTTGCAGGCCAGAAGACAAATCTTCCAGATAAACTCCAGACTCTACTGAATACACTCTCTCCGTTGTTGCTTTTCCGGGCTCGACCTGTTCAGGTTTCTGTCTACCATATGCTGCATAAGTAAGAAGCAACAAATTTTTCACTCTCGTTGCCTCTCAACCCTTCTGCCCCTTTTTTAAAAAAAATTGTTACAGAATAGGCACTTGTAGCAAAATCATGTTCCATTACGGGAGAAAACCTTTAACTGGGCAGTTTGTGTTCTTTTTTGGAGGGCACTATATAAAACTATGAATGCTAAAGTTAATTGTATTAGCAGACTTAATAAAGGTATTTCTTTTTAGCCCTTATTTTAGCACCCATAGATGTAAACTGAAATATCGCAGGTTTGATCTGGGCCTGACACTACCATTAAATAGTGTGATGTTTTTATTTTCATTAATTTAGGTAAGAAAGTGACTATAAATAGGTAGAATTCTTGTGAACTTCTTGTATATTTGTAATACCTAGAGATTCAACACAGAATTTGAAAAATATGTGCATTTGGCTCCCCAAAATGTTCTGCAAGGCAGATGACTTAAGCCAGCCACCATTATCTTTCACTTATACTGAGGCATAAAGTTGCAATAGCTTTATTCTGATAGAGAATTTTATTTTAGCATGACTCAGGAAAAGTAAGAGGTCTGGAAAGAGAAGTGAGTAAGGATACATGCTCATTGGCTGTCACTCATTAACCATCTTTGCAATTTTGACATGTCTCCAAAAGATTCTGTGTTGTTGTTAAGGAATAACTGCCATTATTTTATTGCCTGTCAGTAATGCTGATATTCATAAGCCAAGAACTATGCATCACGTATATTAAAATAGTTTATTAAGATTTGTTTGAAAATTAAACCTGATTTCCTTTCCATATTTCTATAGATTAATGCCTGAATTACCTAAATTTGATGATGAAGATCTCAAGTCCTATGGTGATGAAGAGGAGGAATTGGCATTGTGTGTATTTTATCCCCTCACTTTTCATAAGACTGTTCCATATTTTTAAAATGTGTTAAAAGATGGAAATCTGCAGCAGAGTAGCAGTCAGCCAGGAAATGTTAAAAAATTGCATAGCTATGACAATAAGGCTATGAAAATCTAAAATATTAAATATTTTGGTCGTATCTGCCTTTGTACTAATACCAGAGACAGTATTTGCGGTTGTTTTTAGGTACTGAACTAAATTAACCCATGTGTTTTATACAGCTTGAATCCAGTGAAGTCTCTGGTTTGAAGAGGGAATGCAGTAACTGGTTAAGATTCCTTTTTAACCTCAGCCCAATGATTAATACCTTTTCTAACTGCAGAGCTGCAAAAGGCTTTCCAGCCCAGAGCCAACAATGATTAGGAGATCATTGTTCAGTTGCTCCTTTGTTGGTGTGACTCCGGAAAAGGCAAACAAAGCAGCTATCCATGATGTAAGTTAAATCAGTTTAGACATAAACCACTCCCAGATGAAGCGATCAGCATTCAGTTTAAATTTGTCTTCTTAGAAGGTAAAAACACCAACTATCCCATTCTGGGAAAAAGAAGAAAAATTTAAAAGAGTAAATTTTCCTGCAATAAAAGGCTCATTTTATGTTTGCATGCATAGCTTTATTTTCATGACTTTCTAGGAAGGCTATGAACATAAATTCCGTTCATGCTGTGATCAAGATTTGAGTTTACTATTCCAGATAACATTTTTCCACAGATCACCTCCAGCAGCTCTAATGTCTATCCTGGCCACTCAAGAACTCTTGCTAGAAAACATCCTGGAATGCATTCCAGTTGGAAAATTTGAAGATATTCAACCCCTGAGCGATGAGTTCTGCCTTGTTCTAGGGTATCTCCTCACTTGGAAGTTAACATTAGCTTTCTTTAAAGCAGCTTCTTCTCAGGTATATTTTCAGAGTATTTTCTTTTTAATTGAATTTCTTAACCTATTTATTTAGTTTCAGTCTTGAAGTTTCATTCAGTCTTTTAATTATGTAACTTCTTATCCCTTGTTTTTGTGAAATTAGTGAAAATTCTGAAAGCACCAATAGATTTCTGCACTGCTGTATTTGAAGATAGTAAAATTAGAGCAATGAAGAACTAAGATTCATGAAAAGATTACTCTTTCTTGCATTTTCAAACAAGCTTGGTACATACTATTATCTTCTAATCATAGTGCAGAGAACTAAACTTACCTTCAAAACATGGGTTCTGAATTACAGTGTTGCTCTTCCTCCCTGCAAGGACATATTTGTATTATTTACAGAGTAAGCTGTATTTGATGTGTTTTGTTTTTCTGTGATTTGTTTTCAATGCTACCAGCTGCGAGTTCTCTACTCACAATACCTTAGAAGAACTAAAAGCTTGAATAAACTTCTTTATCACTTGTTCAGGCTTATGCCTGAAAGCCCTGTCTTTTCTGGCCCAACTTCAGAAGTTCCAAATAAGGAGACAAAAACCTTCTTTACTGAAGAGCTTCATTTAGATGTCAAAGGTTAGTAAAAATTGTATTTGTGCATTTGAGGGAGTTGTTATATTTTAATAAGCTTTTTTTCTTAAAAATACTTATTTAGAGAATCTTACCTATAAAACAAATACACAGCGAGACAAATACATACATATGTTTAATAATCTTTGGCTTACACTCCCCATTTGAAATTTAAACAAAGTTGGCATGTTTGTCAGAGAAACCAAGAAAAACAAAACCCAGGAATAATACATTGCTATTATCGAATCCTAAACTTAACAATTCAAAACACTAGAAATGTGTCATCTATTCTGGAACCATTGCTTCTAGGTACATTTTTTAATATTGAATTTAAAATTATATTTTCTTGTATTTTAATATATAAATTCAAAATATTAAAAAATACTTGAATATTTATATTTTAAATATATATTGAGATGTTAAATTGTGTGTTGTTTTTGTCATGCTGTTCAGAAGACCCAGTTAATCAGTGATGATGAGAGAAGATATGCTGCTTTTTCATCTGAGAAACATGAAAAAGAGAATCAGATTTTTAAGTCTCTTCATTGAAATTTTTTTAATGTCCCTATGCAGGTATAAGCAAGGAAAAGGAAATTTCTTAATTTTTTGCTTGGACATCACTGTATGTTGCAGAACAATTTATTTGGATGACAATAAGAAAGAGTTACTAACATGACATCCCAAGGGAAAGTCTTCCTTTATTTCATCATAGAATCATTGTCCTCTGGGATCATCCAAGGTTACCCTTTGTCCTAGAGTGACTTTATCCCTAAACCCTTTGAACACCACCGTGCCCCCTAAACCATATCACAAAGTGCCCCATCTGCACTTTTTTGAACACCTCCAGGGATGGTGACTCCACCACTTCCCTGGGCAGCCTGTTCCAATGCTTATCCACTCTTTCAGCAAAAATTTTTTTCCTAATATCCAACCTGAATCTCTGTTGGTGGAACTTGAGGCTGTTTCTATACATGCCTGCAAAGCTCAGCCGTCCCTCAAACATCTTACTGTTTGTTCACTCCAAAGTGAGTGTTTTGTGATTTCTACAATATAAAATCGTTGTTGATTCCTGGTGTCAACTTGGAGTTCGGTCTCTAAATTAGAAGGTGAATTCTGAGGTGTGGAGTGTCAGGCTAAGGAACAAAGAAACCACCCTGGTGAAGAAGGGCTGAGTCAACCAAGCTCTTAGAATAGCAATAATAGGAACATGTACATGAAATTCCAGTTACCACGATTATATTGGAATCAGAATTTTTGTATGTGGTTTGGAGGCACCAGCATCCATTACTAATGTATTAAGGATATTTCAACACCTTTTCTTTCCCTCCCAGGGACAGGGATGCTGTCATCCCAGATCCCACATTTGGCCTGCTCTGTGTACCATATAACGCTGAAAGATCTGCCAGCCATGGTGAGGCTGTGGTGGAATAGCTGTGAGAAGCGTGTCTTCAATGTTGTGGATAAATTCACAAGCAAATACGTCAGCAGTGTGCTCTCCTCCCAGGAGATAGCTTCTGTTCAGACCAGCACACAGTTATTTAATGGCATGACAGTAAGACTTTTTCTCCTTTCTCTTTATTTACTTGAGTTTTTTGCAAACATCCCAAGAAATTTTACTTCTCAGAACCAGACTGTGGTTCTGTTTTATATGATTGCAATTTTGTTGTTCTAAATGACTGATTAAACATAATTTTGCTTGGTATCAGTAAATTAAATTGATGTTTATTAATATTCTGCTTAGAAAAACATGAAATAATGGATTTTAGGATGTTGAAGAAGTTGAGGAAGTAAGTGGAAGGTACTGCTATCAATATACTACTTTTTTGTTTATTAAAAGATGTAATCAATCAGTAGATTGAAAACTGGCCGGTAATTTCTTTTTAGTTTACCAAGATATGAGCAGAATTTTGTTTTCTTTGAAAAAAGTGTTTACCTGATCTAAGAAAATCATTTAATGTGTTTAGTAATGTATTTATGATATATATATATATACAAAGACTAGAGATGCTGGGTATCTCTCTGTGGCATTTTTTAATACGTGTATTTTTTTCAAAGGTAAAAGCTCGGTCTGCTGCACGAGAAGTCATTGCAACCTATTCCGTTGATGATATCTTTATTGAACTAATAATACAGCTTCCATCAAATTATCCACTGGGATCCATAACAGTTGAGAGTGGAAAGAGGGTTGGTGTGGCTGTACAGCAGTGGCGCAATTGGATGCTACAGTTAAGCACATATCTTACACATCAGGTAAATTTAAATAAAGTTCCTAGTTTTGAAAACTTACAAAGTCCTTATAGCAGAAAAATACACCAGTGTTGTATAGATCTGTGTAATAGATCTCACAGTAGATTGCAAAGGCCTTCACAGAATTGGGTCACTCTTACCATCTGCTTTTCTCCAGATACATAAACAGAGGTAAAATGATCAGCCTACTAGGTCCTGTTAAATCCAGAGCCCAAGTTGAAAATTTAGATCTCTTAAGATGTGGGCCAGTGTTTCTCCTGCTTGGCAGTACCATCTCAACTATAATTTGAAAAAAAAGCCCACAACAACAAAAATCAAAAACCAAAAAAACTCGTCCATGGAATTCTCCAAAAGACTGATGGTTGCTGAAATTTGCTTCATCTGTGGTTAGTAAAAAACAAAACAGCGACTGAAAATTTCAAAATCCCTTTTTAAGTGCTCCTGAATACACTCTTCCTGCTCTGATGAATACTCACTTTTCTGTAGATCAGAGTATTGTAAATTATGCACTGCATGTCATTTCAGATTATAAATCCTTCAGGTTTTGTTTCCTTCATGTTCTTATGAATACAACAGAAATAGTCCAAAGGAGTTCTGCAGTATTAACAGCTCTTTTCCCTTTGTTAGAATGGAAGTATTATGGAAGGCTTATCTTTGTGGAAAAATAATGTGGATAAACGTTTTGAAGGCGTTGAAGATTGCATGATCTGTTTTTCAGTCATTCATGGTTCAAATTATTCTCTTCCCAAAAAAGCTTGCAGAACATGCAAGAAGAAGTTTCATTCAGCTTGCTTGGTAAGTACCTGGAGTAAATCTTTTTAAATAGGCAAAATATCATAGAATCATAGAGCAGTTTGGGCTGGAAGGGACCTTAAAGTTCATCTGTTCCAACCCCTGCCATGGGCAGGGACACCTTGCACTAGATCAGGTTGTTCCTAGCCCCATCCGGCTATCCATACAGTTTAAACCAGAAACTTCTACTGTATTACCAGCAATTTTCCACTTTGTCATTGGAGTATCTGGGATTACCTGCATTCATAAATTATTTCTATGGATTTTGTACTAAGATGTAAGGGCAGGCAATGAGAGAAGAGCTGCTACAGTCTGTGTCTAGTATGTGTATATACAAATACATACGTACATATACACATGCATACATTCGTGAGTGAAAAGGGTTTTTTACTGTTTGTTTTTGGGTTTTTTTAAAGTATAGTTAATGTTTTGATAGTTCACAGAATCACAGGTTAGAAAAGACGCTTGAGATCAAGTCCAAACTATGACTTAACACCACCTTCTCAGCTGGGCCATGACACTAAGTGCCACATCCAGTCTTTTCTTAAACATCTCCAGGGACAGTGACTTCACCACCTCCCAGGGCAGCCCAATCCAATGTTTAATCACTCCTTCTGTGAAGAACTTCTTCCTATTGTCCAATCTAAACCTGCCCTGGTACAGTTTAACAACACAGATCCCTGGCAATAATGGTTATTATTGAAGATGTACTAGTGTTTCTGATACTCAGCTTGCCTTCGTATATTAAACAGATGTATTTCTCTTTTTCAGTACAAATGGTTCTCCTCCAGCAACAAATCCACATGTCCACTCTGTCGAGAGACATTCTTGTGAAACAAAATGTTTTTTCTTCCTTCTGTGAGTTAAATAACAAATAAAGAGCAGGCAATACACTGTATATTGAAAGACGTTAACTATTTGGAAATAATGTCAGTTACTTTAAATTCTTCACTGGTGGACTATGACACATATTTACCTCTGGACTGGCTTTTTGTACATTGGAAGATTCTTCTTTGATATAAAGAAATATATAACAATAATTTATTTTAATTGGTATATTTTTAAGATATATTAAAAATTTCAGAAATAATGCAGAGTTATGTCTGAAAAGTGGTGTTTGAGCCACAGCATAGTTGATTAAAACCTCCTATTTTAGGCATATTCTAACATGGTGTTATGTAATTAACCCAAGTGATACCTCTTAATATACAGCTGAATATAACATAGGTGGTATAAAGGTTTGATTTTTTATTATAATGCATTCATAATAGTACCTTTTATGGGGGAAAAAGAATGTTGTTGCTGTTAGACATTAAGGCATGAAACTATGGTGATAATCTGTCAGAGCATAAAATTTAAACATAGCCTCTTCTAATAAACTGAACTTTCACATTTCAAAGTTTCTTTTTCCCAAAACTCCTCAACCATCCAGTAGCCTAAAATCATGAAAACCCAGAAACTCAACTAAGTAGAGAGACCACAATCATTCCGGCATGACAATGAATGACACCATCTATTTATTGCTGATTGGCTTTTAAAGAGAAGGCAGACACACTGATCTGACAAAGTGATTGTTTGTCTTCATGGGCTGGCAAATTAGCTATTACTGAATGTCTACTGTACTTCCACTGTCCTAGAATAATAAGGACTCTTAGGTGAACACGCAGATTTATCAGAATTTAGTAGCCTTCAACTATACATTTTTTTCATGCCTTTTTTTTAACAGTGGTAGCATACTAGTATATTCCAGCTTGGATGGTATTTGTGGTGGGTTTCTTTGAAAAGTCAATAAAAGTGGGGAATAAATAAAAAAATTTTGTCAATCTCTGTAGTCTTTGGATTGCTGTCTCTTCCTGTGTGTGATGAACTTCTAGAAATTCATAGTATATATTTTCAGATACTGAGTTTGTAGCGTGGTCAATTGGCTCTACCTCAACAGCCATTATTTTAGAGTTTCCGCTGTTGATAACTAAAGTCTATGTTTTTAACAGGTAATGCTGTGCTTCCAGAAGAGAAATTCCTTGACCCTTCATTTTGAGTAGGTGAGAATGGAAAGGATTTAAAGCTGGTATCAAGAAGGTCTAACTGAAAAGACAGAGTAGAGAACAAGCTGTATTGTTTCATAGTTACTGATGCTAAAACTCCAGCATTGCCTCTGTTTCATCACTTTGTTATTCTGAATTACTTCTTTGCTAGGTCAGTGACTGATCTCAAGGCAGATACCTTAATAACTCTGCATGGATGAGTATTCTCTAGATTGCTCCACAATAGTATCCTCCTTGTAAAATGGAATAAAAGGGAGTACAATCACCATACTACTGCCCAGAAGATTTCAGGGCAGTAATAGCGTGCCTTGAATCATGGAATTGTTAAGGTTGGAAAAGATGTTTTAAGATCCTCAAGTCCAACCATCAAGCCAGCACCACCTCCATGTTTGCAATTGAACAGTGTCTTCAGGTGTTCTATCCACGTGGGTTTTTTCCAGGTATTGTGACTTGGCCACTTCCCTGAGAAGCCTGTTCCAAAGCTTGACAACCCTTTTTTTGTAATAGCTCATCTAAATCGCGCTCAGTGCCATTGGAAACTTGAGGCCATTTTATTTTGTCCTGTCCCTCGTTCCCTGTGAGTAGAGCCTGATCTCCCTGGCTCCACCCTCCTGTCAAGGAGTTGTGGAGAGTGAGAAAGTCTCCCCTGAGCCTCCTTTTCTTCTGGCTGAGCTTCTGCAGCTCCCTCAGCTGCTCCTGGTGCTCCAAACCCTTCCCCAGCTCTGTTCCACTCTGGATGCACCCCAGCACCTCAATGTCCTTGTATTGAGAGGCCCAAAACTCTGGATTGGAGATGCCTCAGCAGTGCCCAGCGCAGAGGGACAATCACTGCCCTGGTCCTGCTGAACACACCACTGCTGGTACAGGCCAGGTACCTCTGACCATGCTCACCTGGGCACACGTGGCTCAGGTGCAGTTGCTCTTGAACAGCACCCCCAGGGCCTTTCCTGACTGGCAGCTTTCCAGCCTCTCTGCCCTAGCCTGGAGCACTGCATGGCGTTTGAGTCACTTGTGGTGACCCAAGTGCAGCACCCAGCACAGGAAAGACGCTTGCTTCACCTTTCTGTTCAGAAGGACACCATTTCCTTCTGACAGAAACAAACTTGCTAATTGTGCCTTGGACATGTCAAAGTGCCTGATAACTACATCAAAAGGAGCGCCACTGATTCAGAGTATTCATTTAAACCCAGCATAGCTACAGATAAGAAGAATCATAAACTGAAGTTTTAATGGTTGTCTAAAAGCTGAAGTACAGGCTTTCCACTTCAGTGCTAGTTCTGCATAGTACATCTGGTATATATATTTATACAAGTCTCTAATAAAATTCAGTTCCTGCCACCACCTGGGTCACTTATCAGACCACAATAAGACTAGTCAGTGGCTAAAATTTAGAATTCAACTCAGCAAACACATATGTAGGGTTAGCGATTTGTCTGAGGAATGGGAAAATGGGTTTCTAGTCACAGCACTATTTACTTGTTAAGAAAGTGAAGTAAATAGTTCAGACTCTGTAGTGGTGCATCCCCCTTTCCTCAACACCCCCAGGGAGCTGGGGAGGCGCCTGCTGCGCCAGGCAGTGGCCCAGAGGAGCACTCCCATCCCCTCCAGCAGCAGCGGCACCTTACAGGGAATACATACGTGTGAAACAGTATTGTTCTTGAAGATACTTTGCAGTACTCTGCCCATACCACAATACATGTAGGGAAGAGTCCAAACACATTCAGGAGGCTGAGGATGATTTCTGGTTACTTGTTTTGAGTTTTCAACAGTGGGTGTGTTTGTCCCGGCCTGTAGAGCTTTCACTCTGTCAGGCAGCTGAAAAGCACTGCCAGGTCTGTTCTGAGCAGCCCCAGAAGCACAACTGACATCTAGGGCCTAGAACGAGACTGAACACATGAGGAAGAAGTGTCTCACCATCAAGAGGTGTGAAGGCTCATCAAATCGAAACATGGTTTGTTTCACCTGTACAGCAAGGCAGAGCCTGGACTTAATCAGATCCCGAGACAGCCAAGTTTGATTTGGAAGAGGAGATTTTTGTAGATGAACAGCACCTTACCAATATGAGCCTAGAGAAGCAAAGCACAGGAGCCTGTGGTAGCTTCATTTTGGTAAGGAAACACTGTTCCTTTTGAAGCAGGAAAACAAAAGGTGGTGACACTTTTGGGCTGGCAGAATGTGGCACAGGATGCCTTCAGCATGTGACCCCTCTGCAGGGCTCCAGCTGCCACCTCAAGGACTCCCAGGGTGAAAGGAGGAGCCCGAGCCTGTGGCCCCCGAGAGAGACACGTCAGGAGGAAGGACGGGACAGGCCAGCGGTGACAGGGAGACAGGGGTTTGCCCCATCTGCTCAGGTGAGTG
>WBMY01000909.1:0-12017 GCA_013397315.1 Donacobius atricapilla
GGGGAGTGGGAAGCCTGTGGGTGTGTAATGTACTTCTGAAACACTCTCCAGCACGCAATTTCTCCACGGTTCACTGAGTTAACCTCAGAAACTGCTTGTTTTATGGGTTATTTTGGAAATGGGGTTTATCTACATTCTTGCTTCTGATTTCTCTTGCATCCTCTGCTTCTGATATGCATATTCCCTCCTGGATGGTGGCTGATTTGAAAGTACCAGCAGACACTGGGGTATAAATACAACTTTTCTCTTTGCTTCCAAGTTGAACTGGTGCTTAGGGAGCATTCGCAGTGGTACTGAGTTGTGTAAGAGCTGTTAGGTCTGTGCTTTCCTGGGCAGGTGATCAGATGTGCCTCTTTGAGGCTTTTAATGAGAGCTGGGGAGGAAATAACTAAAGCAGAGGCTGTTTTGTGGGCTCTCAGGTGATGTGAGGAACAATCCTGGGAGCAGGCTGGCAGTAACAGAATTGGGGAATATGGAAATGCAAGCTTTTGCCTAATAATTATCATGCTTTCCTCTTTCTTTCTGTATTATGGAATATCAGGAAGTTGCAGAGTTCCTGCAGCTGCACCCATGTGAAAGCAAACACCTTTAGCTTTGTACAAATGCTGCACCTCCTGTATCGATATAGATTTGGGAAGTCACTTGCATGAGTGAAGTTGTATTTGCCCATGTGTTTGCAAGATGGGTGTTTCTGTCATTAATCTTTTCTTTAGTAATTGGTCAAAAGATAAGTTAATGTATGGGACTCTGGTCCAGTTTGTGTTGTGTAAGCAGGAGCCCACCTGTGGTTGAGAATGGAATAACTTTTTTAAACCACTGAAATCTAGTACCTGGAATGGGGAAAATTATAAAAACAATCCACCTACCAAATAGCCTTTTACTCTGTTTTAGAGAGGAAGAGTGTTTTTTTAAAAACAATAACAAAAAACTTCCGAAAGGAAACCGATTAAATTCTTAAGCCATGATGTATAAAGCAAATAGCTGATCAAGCAACCAAATATGGCTTTGAAACTTCAACTTTCTTTTGTAATGATAAAAGCACCCACATACTTCAGTGACAACGCCCTTTTCTTCTTTTTCCCAAACCCAGCATTCTTGAATACAAACCAGTTCCTAATTTTTCCTTAAGGAGCTCAGTATATAAAAATTCCTTCTTGACTAATACCTGAGAGAAAAATGTGGGTAAGTGTTTCAGAGCTGGCACCACAAGTGCAAAAAACCCCAAACCCCTCCAGATCGCAGTGCAGCAGAGAGCCAGTTGCTCAGATTTTGGGCAGTGGCTCTGAGGAATGAATTCAGGGCTGGGGTTTTACAGCTGGTTTCTGATGCGCGCTGCTCTTTGGGAATTTTGGCTGGGGAAGGTTTTTAGGATTGGGCCCTTGAACTATTTCTAACAGAAGTTATTCCCTGCTGTGAGCAATGGCTTGTCTCCTTGTATGCTGGTATAATTCTCTGCTTGGATGTAAACAATGGCAGCTGTTCAAAAGGAGGCAACGTTTAGGGTACTCAAACACTTGAAAATAAACACTCTTCTGCCCGTCTTGGCTGGCCTTTATTTCGGAAGCAACCTTTCCATCGAACTGTACTGTGAATGGAAAATCCAGATATATGTAGGAAGCAGCTGGGGGAGCCTGGTCAGATCCCTGTTCATGTCCATGGATAGGATGTGCTTAATCTGTAATCTAAATCCTTATCACATGAATATGGCTTGCAGCCCACACCCATTGCACTAGGATGTAACAAAAGCTTTAAGGAGCTGACCCCCTTGCCCCCAAGAAGCAACTTACATCCTTTTGTGTCACAGAATAGTTTGGTTGGAAGGGACCTTTAAAGGCCATTTAGTCCACAGGGACATCTTCAACTAGGCCAGATTGCTCAGAGCCCTGTCCAGCCTNAAATATAGCAAGAAAAGCCTCACCACCAGCAAGGTGCAAAGTTCGCTCAGGCTTTTGATTGGTTTTGATTTGATTGCTCCTAAATCAGAGCAGCTCCCTGGAGACCCATGGGCAGGCTCTGGTGCCAGGCTTCCACAAGGGTCACATAGAGATGCAGATGTGTGGTGAGCTGAGCCAAGCAGTCAATGCCTGCCTGTCACACTCGTGGTCCCCAGCCACTGTCACCTTGTGCCCTGCTGGTAGGAGAGCAAAGGTAGCAAAGCTGAGATTTCAGATTCAATTCTATACCTTGAGCAGGGTGGACTCACTTTTGCTTGAAAAGATAATGGAAATCATGTCTATGTAATAAACCTTCCCAGAACTGACCTGTGATTTCATTTAAAAAATGCATTGTAGGTCAAAATACTATGGTGTGATTCATTAGGACCTCTTTTTATTAATTTCTCTGTTATAGAAATGCAGACAGGGAAAGTAACAAGCAAGAAATATCCGAGATCAGTAATTTCTGTCTGATTTTTTGCAGAGGAAGTGTGGGAGAAAGAAAGAGACCTCATATTTCACTTGGATGCTCTGTTTGGAGAGGAGTTTCAAGCAGGCAGCTCTTGAGACACTGGAACTCTAAAGAATTGAATGCTATTTAGATAAATGCATGCTTCCACTTCTGCAGTGTGGTTTTAGAAGGACTGTGCCATATATTCTGGCTTTAGTTCTTTTGTCCTTGGGTCCACTAAAAACCCTTTTTGCAGCCACTTGGCTGGATGTAAGACCAAGGGACCAGGGCTTCCCTGGGATTCAGAGACAGGACATAGCCCAACTTGTTCCTCTCCCCCATGTGCTTTAACTGGCACTTGCTGTAGCTGAGCAACCCAGAGCCACCTCTGGGAATATCACCCCAGGTGGCTTCTGAAGGAATAAATTGGAGCCAAGAGGCCAAGGCTGGTGTGTGATGAGCATTTGTCTCTGCACAACCTCCCCAGGCCTGTAGGCAAAGCTCTCCCACCAGAAACGGCTCGTTTTGCTACTCAGAGTCTTTCCTGCAGAGGTTTTGCTCTGCTCCGAGCTGCTGTTGGAAAGCCACAGAAGAGCCCTTGACGGGGCAGTGCTTGCCCTCCCTGCAGAACACACTGAGGCAGGAGCTGGCCCCCCATACTTCCAGAGTGATTCAGGAGTGTGTAGTGCCAAGAATGCTGCCAGAGCAAATTCCTCCTCTCAGAGCAAGAGAGTGTGGTGTTTTCTGTAGGACAGAGGGATGGATGGATGGATGCTCGCTCTTCTGCTTCTCCAGCATTTTCATCTCCATCAGAATCAATGGGTAATGGGGTTTGTGTCCTATGGCAAGTCAGGGCTAAAATTACATTTAAGGCTTTGGAGAAAAACAAAGTAGGGCAAGGATTGCATTATAGTCATGCTGGAATGGTATAGAGGGGATTGGAAGCACTTTCAAAAAAGGCTGAACTAGAGTTCCCTGGAAGAAGTTGGAGAGCTAGGGCAGGGTTCCTGGCAGCTCCTGGAGCTGCAATCCAGGGTAGAAGGGCAGCTATTTTGCAGTGTGCCTGACTGGAAACTTTAGGCACAGTTACAATTTTGGTTTGGATGCTGTCACAGAGTTGCATTATTTTTGTAAATAAGAAATTCAAACCCTCTTGACTTTGGACTGATGTTTTCAAAAAGACCCACTTGTTCCACAGATGTGCCTCATCTTTTTTCTGTTCCTTGAGGTGACTCCAGTGACTGGTGTCATTTGGGATGCATCCCTCCTGCAGAGCTGTCTGTGGTGTGAGCTGGCAGCCAAGGGTCATGAACTGTGAGGGATTTCCACCCCTGGAAAGGGGAAATGAGAACAGTGGAAAAGAGGAGACTAAAATCTGCCTTACAAGAGGCTGTCTAACAAGTATAGTTCGAGATTTTATAGTTTGGATCAAAATGGTTCAGAGCCAGTTTACTTGGTGAACTGCAGAGCTATAGTGAAATGAATCTGTTCTCCTGTTTCTATTGTGATGTGGATGGGGAGGTAAATAACAGGAAAAATAGCTAGAATGACTGAATGGAATAGAAAACTCTCTCCCAGAAATCCTCCCAGTTGTCTTCAAGACATAAGAGACCTTCATGCTTTACAATGTTTTGACATGTGAAGGAGCTTCAAATCAAATACTGGCTGTCTCCAGCGGTGTCTGTCTGTTGAAATGATGGGTTTAAAAGACCCCTGTTCACAAGAAATTGCATGTGCTCCATATGCCAAGGGACTCCTGCAGGGAGGCACGGTTGGTACAGGGATCTATAATCCACCTCTTTTGCTTCAAGGTCCCTTAGCACTGCAGCAGATGTCCCAGGGTGTGAGGGTTCTTGTGTTACACCAGCTCTCAGAGGAGCTCAGAGCTTCTAGCAGAGCAAGAATTGCGCTTGCTGTTTTGCTTGGACAGAACAAAAAATCCATTCAATCCTCCAAAACTCTCTCATATGAACCAGAGTGCTGGACATGCCTTTCTTCTTGTGCTAAGAAAAATAGAAATGGCTCATCACACTAAAGCCATGACTGATCCAGCCCACAGAGGTTGTTAGTTGACTTTCCTGCAGGGACTTGGCTCCTAGACCTTCCTCAGAGCCTTCATATGGGATTATTCAGTTTTTATGTGCTTCCAGTGGTTTCTGACCAAATATCCACTTAACTATGACACTACCCTAAATATATCCCCCCCCACTGCTGGGAGGATACTGGGGTGGGAGAAAATATTGTCCTTTCTTTTAAAGAAATGCCCCAAGATGTGGGAACCATCTGGACTTGGCAGGCTGCTCCCAAGGCATTTGCTGTTTGTTTACCTTGGGACTGGCTGCCCCTGGCAGTTGTCACCATCAGCCTTTCTTATCTGTTCTTTTCTATAATAAACACTGGAGCAAAGGTTTGGAATTCGTCACTTCTGAGGCACTGCCTGCCTCCCTTTCCAGCTTCTGTCTTATCGTCTCGTTTTTGGGCTCTTGAGCCTTTTCCACTTCACTCTGTGCCTCTCAGTTTCCCCCTCATCTCATTGCACTGAGATTGCAAAGAGCTCTTTAAAATTCCTGGTAGGTGTGTCATCCGCAGGGCTGCAGCATCCCAGGAAACTGCTGCCTTGGGACAGCTGTGAGCACTCACAATGCTCTTGCTGTGTGCTACAGAGATTTTTCTAGCTTGACATACCTCATCCAGTGGATGAGTTTGATGAGCTTCTCACTGATGCCTATTCAGTTGAAGAGCCCACAGAGGCAGTGTCAGGATCCTGAGTGCACTCCAGGGGTCTGGCGCTGTGTCCTGCTCTTTGGTGCAGCATTAACCACCTGGCAGTCAGTGGTTTGAGAGAAGGCAAACACAGACAACATCTCCAGAACACAGGTGTGTGGTCCTCATCTGAACTGAGTAATCTGAGATAGTAATCTGGATATTGAGTGGTTTTGCTTCCACTTAAAAATTCCCTGGCGATCTCTAAGCATTATCCTGATGTGACAATACTGTGAAGAGGCACTAATTAACAGCCCAAGGTGCAAGGATTTCCCTCTCTCTCTCCCTGGTCTCATCTCCCTTTAAAAATACACAGAGCTATGTATTTCATTCAACGCATGCAAATATAGTTTCCTGTCTACCCTTGCTCTGCCCATTGAAAGCCAGTCATGTCCCCAGGGGACAGCCTGCCAGGTGAATGCCACTTGATGTATAACTTATTTTCCAACTGGAAATGGCCAGGATGACAATATGAGATCAGGATTAGAGAGCAGCCCACATTCACCTCACAGCAGCACAAGGGCATTCTGTGGGGATGCAAATCTGTTAAATTCTGTCTGGATTTGCTTTGGTGGATGCCAAAACATGTCACCCACACCTTGCTATAACATTCCCTTCTCTCTTATGCCATTATCACCTTAACACTTTATATCTGAAGGTGCAAACTTTGACTCTGGATCTATCCCTGTGGTAGGATGGGTTTCTTGCAGTGAATGGGGGACACACCATTCCTGTTTGGGGAAAGATTTGCTGATTTTTGGCTGGAGAGGATTGCAAACAGCATCCCTATGGTTACTCTTGATGTGCTGGAGAGGCTGTAACACTTGTTTGGGGTGGCAGGAGGCTGCCATAAAGGCTCACCTGTGGTGTGTGTGAGTGAAAGCCGTGCCTCACACCTTTCCGCAGTTCCATGTCACTGGGGTGAGCTCGAAGGCAGCTTTTCCTCCACCCTGCAGGGCTCTCACCACCCATCTCCGGAGCATTCTGTGAACACCTCCTGCCCTCCTGGCCCCCAGCCTGTGCCAGTGCTCTAGTGCGGGGAAGTCTCTGTGTGCTCCACTAGATACTGAACCAAAGAACCAATAAATCTCTTATAAACCAAGGAGTAACTTGTTTTGGTTACCAGGCAGATTGCTAAGTGCAAATTCAACCTGAAATAGTGATGAGCTCATCCTTGGAGTAGCGTTGGTGCCTGAGCCGGAGCAGCCGAATGGAAAGGGAGCCAGCTCCAGGAATGCTGTCTGCTCCACCGACTTTTGGATGCCGTGTGAGCTGTTTTGTCAAACAGCTTTTGCCTTGTAAATGAGATTGTGCAGGGGATGGTGCGTGAAGCTGGCTGCTGAGACAGGGCTTTTACAATTCCTGGAAGTATGGCAATTATATTCCTCATGGGACTGTGGGCTGGAGAGCCTTGGGGGTGGGTTCAGATGCTGCAAAGGTGGCCTTCTCTGCCATCTCCCCTATCCTGGAAACTTCTCCCTCTGAAAGGATTGTGGGGAATTTGAGATGCTTGACTTGAAGGTAAGGGTTGGTTCTAAGCAGCTGGTTAGACAGGAGTACTGACAGGCCAAGCCTCTCCCTGCTGGTGCTCCAGGGGCTGGAGCAAGAGCTTGGAAAAACCTCACCCTCTTCTGCAATATACATGGGGCAGGAGATTGAAAATTTTGACTCTGGCATTGTTTTGCCCTGAAGTGTCCCCAGTTTAAGCAGGTCAGGACTGGACTTTTGGAGTCACCTCCTGCCAGGGCACTGTGGGAGCAGAGATGTAATTTCTGGGATGATGGAGACTGGGGCTGGAGGGGGCTCTTGTGGAGTGCCAGCTGTGCCCGAGAAAGGCAGGATAAGGAGGCTGTGCTGCACTCACTCTCTTGGCAGCCCAGGAAGGGCTCCTGTATCATCCTGCACCTTTCTCTGCTTGGACAGAGATGTTTCCAGATGAACTTCATTCAATGGACTCGCATTTTCTGAAGAAGTCCAACTTTTAGCTGAAAAGCTCTGTCTGTAGGAGGAAGTACTGCCTGTTCCTCTGCACCATGGTGCTGCAGGGGGGAGGCTGACAAAGCTGTGGCTTTTGGGTCTCCGCTTGGGTTTTGCTCCCCATGGCTGAATTACCAAATATATGAAGTTGTGTAGAAATACATGAGAACATCATCTGACAGCTGTCTTGAAGCAATGCATGAGCTGCTTACCAGAAGTCCACTGACAGATTTCAGCAAATCTTTTAAGACATAATTATCAGAGAGTGAAAACAGGGAAAAATTATCAACAGCACAGATGCAAACAAAAGCTGAGCCCCTGAAAAGTGATTTGTGAACCTACTCACATGATGAAAAAACATGATCCTTTTTTTGGATTAACTTCATAGCTTTCTGAAACAAGGGATGGAGGTTGCATCTATAAAAAGAGATTGGTTTCATCAGGGGTATTTTGTATTTGGGAAGTCTTTTATTATAATTTTACCATCATGAGAGTTCAGTAAATTATGTGTTCTTACAAGTCCCTTCCAGGGCTATGGGTGGATTTTTTCCAGCTCCTTTCTGGAGCCATGCGGGAAATGCTTTGGTGACATGACCAAGCCCCTCAGCATCACGGGCAGCTCTCAGTGCCACCAGTGCATTCAGCCATCAGCTTCAGGGAGAGGCTTCAGGAAAGCCTGGTTCTTGGAGCAGTCTGGCATTTGAAAGAAAGTGATTTTCATGTGAGGACTTACAGCTGAGTGAGATCTGGATGAGACAGACATGAGTTCACCTTCTATAGCTGCAAGGTGGGCAGTGCTCTGGTGTGCCTGGGCTGTCCCAGTGTCTGGGATTGAGTCCATGTGACCCTGCTGCATAGCACAGCCCTGTGCCCCAGCCACCGTGGCCCCAAACTGCCCATAACTGAGCTGGGCAGGATACTAAAAAACTTTAAAACCTACAGATGCCAGGTGGAGCATTTTATCTTCTGTTTTCAGCATCTCTTTGGAGATGAGACACTGCTTGTCTGATGTGAATTGTTTGCATGCGGTGTCTGATGTTCCTTGGTGTTACCTCTTTTCTGTGGGGTGCAGCACTGGATGTTAACATTTGGGAGCAGAGCAGGCATCCCTGCAGGTCTTCCCTGTCTCCTCCCCCAGTTTCACCTTCTTGGTATCAAGGTGTGTTGGCCTTTTGGCTGTCTCTGGGTGACTAAACCCACCGCTGTTCTTTGCAGATCCAGTACCAAGCTTAACCTTCCTCAGCACTGGCACAAAGCAGGCAAGGCTTCCTACCAGGCTTCCTTCTAGCACACTTGAGAATTTGTCTCAAGGGGTATAACTTTACCAAAGGGACAGCAGACTCCTTGCTGTTGCAGGAAAAGCCCTCCATGATTTGGAAACCTCACCCTTTCCCCATTGTCCTGCAGCATTCCCAGAGGGACACAGTGCTTGTGGGCTCTCCTGAAATGCAGTCGCACGAGCTGGTTTTAAAAGAAAGCAAACCACTCTTTCGCATCTGGTTTAGCTTTTTGACAATTTTCTATGGCATTTGTGCACAATTAGCACTGCTTTTCTGTCACATAGAGCCCATCCTCTAATAGCTGGATGTGGGCAGTAGTAGCAGATCTCACAGTGGTTGTATTGAGAAGGGCTGTTTCTCTTTGCAGACTGTGTTGCTCATTGTCCCTGAATTTATTGTCTCTCTGCTACTTGAAAAAGAAAACAAAATAATTTTTTGGGCCTGAATCCAGCCCCAGAGCAGGAGATGGCTTAATGAAACACACAAGCGCTTTTACCAACTCCAGTTGGTTTATTTCTATGTTTAAAATCAAACACTCTTCTAAGTATCTCACTTTTCTTATTCTGAAGTTTGTGTTTAATGAATGTACCCACACAAAGACTTTGCCCATTGCTCCAAGAGTCAGCACTGGTAGAAACGCTGTAACATGCAGAGATACTGTGAGACACTTGGAGGAGCATGTGTGCCCTCCCTAGCAGATACCTGTCTTTCAAACCAAGACAGCATGAGAGAGGAGAGGAGACCTTCCCTTGTCTCTGAATGCCCTGGCCTTGTGAAGGAAGGGTATGAAGGTGTCAAATTTAGCAGTTCCAGTAACCTCACCTCCCCATGCTCCTTTGGCCTGAGCTGTCTCTTACCAAGTATTAGTCTACTGATCTTAACATTTCCAAGACACTATAAGAACTCAAATTTTGCTAGGCTACCAAAAACCTAGAGTGGGAGTATGTTCGGGAGGAGAATTCCCCTGCTTCCCTCTCCAAAACAGCCTTTATCCTGCAGATGGCACTCAGCTGGAACACCACAAACCAGGGCAGGCCTCTGAAAACCATTCTGGGCTGGGACTCTGGTTTTGGCTGAAATTGAAACCTAACCCTGATGAACGATTTAAAGATATTTGTTCCTTTTTTTTTTTACATTTGAATCTGTGTTTTCTGACTGACCTCACAGGTAAAGCTTTCCTGTGTAGTCCTTGCCCAGCTCTGATCTGACATATTTCCAGAGAGACTCAGGATCCTTATCACTTTATGAAAAATGAGATTTGCATTCCTGTATCACACAGGCACTTTGAAAATATTATCCATGACTCCAGAGAAATGGCTCATACNAAAAACTGAGAAAGACAAACTGAATCTACGGCAAGGACTCTTCTCAATTTGCCATCTCACTTCAACTAAAGGTTTTATTGTTTCATATTGTTTTCTTTTGTTGAATAAATAGCTTTTTCCACTTTTCTCCAAGAAAGTCTCCTTCCAGACCAGTTGTAGGGGAGGGGTCGTTTGGGTTTGTTATTTTCAAAGGAATCCCATTCAGAGGTTTCCTCCCACAATTTGCCCTAAACCAGGACAGTGTGTCTGCTGAATGAGAAGGGCAAGATTTGATATATGCCAGAGAAAGGGGAAAGCTCAAGTCCATGGGCCAGCAGCATGGGCTGAGACAGCAGTGGGGCTTAAAATATCCCAAAGATCTTCTGGGCTGAAAGGGAGAGCAAAGTGATGGAGAAACATGGGCTGCTCTGGCTTGTGTGTCCCAGGATGTTGTAGAGATGTTACACACAGTTGCTTTATTTGCTGTCTTAGAGAAAGTGAACTGGATGAGTGCTGCCTTAAACTGTTATGTGAGTGTAGTGCTGCTGAGGTGCTCAGGTTGGTGAAAGAAGCAGCAAGGAACTGCTGAACAAAGAAATCCACTCAAAACAGGTTGCTTTTAGAACAAAGTCTTTTTAATGGTGAATAATCTTGCAAGAACTGGCTGATCTCTGCTCCTCTCAGGGGATGTGGCCTTTGAGGAGCACTTCACATTGGGCTGCAGGACATCAAGTCTCTGGAGCCTCTGAGCTGGGAGCTCTTGCTCCTAAGAGTGGAGGGAGGAAGAGGGACACAACTGGCAAAATACTTGATGTGGTGCCAAAGAAGCACTTGTGAATCTGAAGCCACTCCAAGGGGAAGAGTTTGCACTTCTCCTGCCCTTGTTGGTGCAACGTGGTCCAGCCTGGCCCAGCCTTTGTGGTGAGTGTTGGGGTGCAAGGAAGTTGACCTCTTTTTCCATTTTAAACTGCAACTTATCTGAAGCTGGAAGTTAAACCAAACCTTCCTAAAGCAGAGGTTTATGAAAATAACTCTTATGACTAATCCAACCCCTTAGGCCTCGCTGGAAGAGACTTTGCAGATTTGTTTTTCCTTGTAAAGAATGCTCAGCATATGTCCCGACAATTAGTCAGAGTGCCCAAAAATACCCATCAGCCCTGCAAGCTGATCCCCTTCAGCTCCTGGAGCTGAGACAGACAGGGTTATGCACTGTGGGGCTTTGGGAAAGGTTATTTTAAAAATAGCCACATAACAAGGGTGATTTGGTCCTTTCAGCCACCAGCTCTGGCTAACAACTGAGGGTGCAGACAGCCAAATGTTAATCTTGTTCAAAGCGACTGTCCTGCCCAAGGTATTGGGCTGCTTCTCCTGCTAAAAGCATGTGCTAGTTCTGGCTCTGTCAGCTCTAAATCAGTGCTGAGGGCATGGCCCTGTGGCCGGTGCCAAGTTTGGGCAGTGCTTTGATGGTGTGCTGGATGCCAGGGAGTCTTCCCAACTGGCATGCCAATGCTTGGAAGGGCACACCCTCATCAAAGAGGTGGCCTGTCTTCACCCTTAGCCAGGCAGCCCTTTTCTGAGGGCTTTTTCTTTGCCCTTCTCTGACCACCTGAGCTGAAGTTTTCTATCCTCAGTGTCTCTCACATGCTGAATTTCTGGAGATTGTTTTGCCAGAATCACAGTCCATCGACAAACAGCCCTTTCTTCTCCTCCCCTGAAAATCAAGATCTGTAAGGAGAAATACCAAGGCTCCTTGGTGCNGGGAAATACCAAGGCTCCTTGGTGCCACAGAGCACTGCTGGTGTGGGGATTTGGCCAGGCCACTGTCCTGTGTGGGCAGAGGAGAGAGGTCTGGAGAAGCCTCTGCCCAGCAGCTTCCTGGGAACATGGTATTTTGCTAGAAAACATCACACAGAAAGCATTCCCAGGCTTTGGAGGAAAAGCTTGGGCAGAGCCTGCAGTACTCACCTTTGTGAGTCTTCCTTGCTGCCAGGTCCTGTTGAATGAACACAGGAGCGTGTCAGGGGATGCTGGAGAGTGTGTGTGGTGTAGCTTATGCCTGGGTAGCTGCTAATTTCTGACTCCTAGTGGGTAGATTTCCAAGGAATGGCCCCACTTTCAAGCAGTGAAGCAAACCAGTAGCTGAACTTCCATCCATGAGCTCCACAGTGAGCTGCTTAACCTCACTGGCAGAGGTTTAACCTCACTGAGGAAGAGCATTGCCCAGCCAGCTGCTGTGCCCATGAGAGGAAATTGGGAGCTATTAGAAGTGCAGAGAGCCTGATGGACACTGTGAAATATTATTTCAGTG
>WBMY01000911.1:0-34098 GCA_013397315.1 Donacobius atricapilla
CCCTGCAGCTGCAGCCCAGCCAGAGCCCCAAGCTTAGCCCAACATGAACTTTTAAACAGGGGAGGGGAAAGGGGAGTGAACGAGGGAAAGTCCAATAGGGACACACCGGGGAGTGGCTCAGGGAATGAGGGACACCCTCAGAAGCCAGCTCCCTTGGGGAGGAGGGGCATTTCTCTGGCTGCAGCCTATCACTCCACGCCCTTCCCAGGACTTTCTAGAAGCTGGGTCAGGTTTCTGAGTGACAGGCAGCTCCCCAGAAGGGAGAGCAGGGAGGGGATACCTTGGCTGTCAAGGAGATCAAGGAAGGGATACAGTGTTGGGACAGGCGAACAGGGTACAACTATGAACCATATAACAGAAGGGGTGTAAGGGACAAACCATTTAACTATACAAAAACAAATTAACAAAAAAAACATACTGCAACATCGAGCAAACTCCATTTGGCTATGGGAAATAAAAACTAATAGCAGTGATTTATGACAGCAGTTAGACTTGCAAACTAGTGAGGCAGCATTCACCAAACCACAACCATGGCAGAACTGCAACCAAATAAATAATAAAGACTCTCAGATTCCTGATTCCAAGTGTGTGATATAAGCAATAGTGAACCTATGGCATTATTGGAGTTGATGCAATAATATTCTAATATAATTTCTGTTATGATATAAATTAATCATGATAATGTGAAGTTTTTCACTCTTATTCAGTATCTTTAGGAGTAGTGGCCAATGTAATGTATTTTTGCCTCTCATTGGTCTATTTTACTTGGTACAGTAAAAAAATATTTTGAGGAATGTCTTTAGACTTCTATGCGCTTCTTTAACAAAGGAAATACACTTCTTCTAACAGTTCAGCATAGATTAGTATGTGTTAGAAGTAGAATGAGTAGGGAAAATTAAAGTATTTTCAAACAAAAGTCAGGAAATCCAAAACCACCTCACATTTAAAAAAGGTGCAATCCTAAAAGAACCAATACTAAAACTCAAACTTTCATTGTTGCAGTTATTAAGGTTCCAAAGGCAGTTACTCTCACACAGTGGATGGAAAGTGAATTCTTCCCTTGTAGTATACTCCACATGATTTCAAGTAACAGATGGCACTTGGCTGAAAATCGAGCTAAAGCAGTGAAAAAGCAGCATGATTCACGCCACTTTGAATCCCTACTTTCACAGCTTGTTTCTGAACTTACTAGCTCCTCAGATCTGCAGGTCTGGTGAACAGAGTAAAACAGTTTTCCACAAAATACTAAGAAAACAAATAAATACATTCTAGAAACAAATAAATGTATTCTGGAAACAGATTAGAAATCTCAGTGCTCCTATCTATCTCTGCTACAACTGCAGGTAAGCAGGTTTGTCTTACAGAACTTTGAGAAGCAGGGGAAGCCAAGGAAGATAGTGAAATACTGATTTTTACTAGCTTACTTGTTCTTCTTAATGAAGATATTAATTGACTCAGTTCAATGCTTCAAAGCTGTGCTGTATCACACAGCATGTTCTTCTCTAAAGAGAAAACAGCGGTTATGCTTAACTTTTTTTTTCTTTCTTCTGTTAATTTACACAGCATTATTTTTCTTTTTCACATCTATTAAAGCCACTATCACTTTGCTAAGGAAAGCACTTTGCTGAAACTGTTTATCAGTTGGGTCCCTAATATATACAAAATATGACTGAAAAGAAATGAAAACCTCCAGAAACATCCAGACAGAATTAGTCATGGAGCACTTTCTAACATTTACAACCAATCTTGATGGTGTATTTGTTTACCGGATTTCAATATTTCCAGGCCAAAATAATTTTTTTAAAAAATATGTGTATTATTTTATGCTAGGGTCTAAAAATATTTTTCGTCTAGAAATTCTTATAACTCTAAGCTGATCCTTTTGACTCGGACAGCACGCATAGGGCCTGGACAGACACCCATCGTGTGGAACGTGTATCTGTGTCTCTGTCTTCTGTCCAGTTCTAGGGCTCTCAGTCGCTGTCTGCGACAAACAGCCAGCAACAGAGAACTTACACAACTTTAAAGTGCAGTCTTTATCTTCTGAGGAAAAACATAAGCAACAGACACCCTGAAAAACATATATTAACTATGGAAATTCATTTAAAATTTCCAAAAAACAATGTTCAGGAAACAAGAGTCATGCTTTGGAAAGGATGAGAGAAGACAGAAGGCAGTGAGCAGCTGAAATGAGTAACTGCTGGAAGAGTGGGGATTCTGGCAGTTGGCATGGGAGCCCCAATGGGTAAGCAAAGAGCCAGAAGTACAAAAGTCCTTCCTTGCCATGCAGAATCACATTGATCTGCAGTGTTAGTTTTCAAGTGACTATTCTGTGTTTGGAGAATGAAGATCTATGGCTATCACTTCAATAATAATGCTCTGTCATTAGTGCAGCATGTAATATATGCAACTACGCAGAGATAAATGATGGGCTCTTGTTCCTGGCATACAGTCCCAATACAAACCCAAACATTTTCAGATGCACAAAACATCTGTAAGGATCAGTAAAGCTGACATGTTGTACCATGCTTAAATTATTTATTAATGGTAAAATGAAAAGCCAAAGAAGCAAGAAGCATTGGATATAATCTAAAAATTTGATTAGAGAATATAAAGAATAGATGCTAACCTGCCTGAGAAATTAATTCTTCTTCAGTTCCCAAACCTTATTTTCATTAATTAAAAATCTTAACTGTTTATACACATTCTCTGATTGATATTTGATTTCAATACATGCTCCTAACCAAGAACTTGTGTTCATATTGAAGTCTGACCATACACACAAAAAGGGTAGGATGCAAAATGAGTTCCACCTTCTATCTCTGTCATCTTGTGGACTGCATTTTATCCTTGTGTTTTCAGTGTGCTAGCCAATAACATGAAACATTATCTTTGTGTGGGGTATTTTGTGCTTGGATGGTTGTGGTTTTTCTTCCCCAAAAGAGGAACAACAATGCTCTGCATTTATTGCTGTTTTAAAAGATGATGAATGGAATACTTTAGTTTTTGCTTTTAAAAGGTAGGATTGTGGAGCAACATTTGTTTTTATGAAGGCTGAATTGCAGACCAGGTGCAAGGGTAGTTGACTGCCCAGCTGTCCCTGGGGAAGGGCTGGAATGCCTATGGATGGTTGAGCACAGAGCCTGTTCCTATCTGAGGAGTTCACATCCCTGGAACTGATGTTCCAGCCATGTCCTCTAGAAAGAAAGCCTGACAGTCTCATTGTCTCTGTCTCTGAGTTTGCATTTATTACAACTACTGGCATTAGATCCCAATTCTTCCAGCCTTTTTCCTGGCTCTGTGCTATTCTTTGATTCTAGGGACTGTCTCCTCTAGCATTTTGTGACAGTTCAACATTTTCTGAATTGCTGAAAGGGGTCATTGATGCCTTGTTCTTCCAAAAATCTTAATGGTGCTAAGAGGTGCAATTCACTTGCAAAATTATTTCCGAGTCAGTTGAGTCCAGCAAAATGGAGAACTAATGAGACAGCTGCCCTGCTGGATCTCCTACACAGAGTTATCCCATTATCACTCAGAAAAGAAAAAAACATGGAAAGACACCACTGAAATATCCATCACTAGTCATTGTCTGTCCACAGGGCAGGACTCAGGAAAGTAAATACTTTCCTGAATCTGGGACAGTTTTGAACATCAGAAACCCTTAAAAGAATGGCAGAAAAATTAGGATCCACTATTTTTAAGACCAGGCACTCCAGTTTTGTCCAACAAAGCCTAAAAAATCTGTGAAACATTTATGGGGTTTTTTGTACAGGATGTACAACTGAGTTCCACATCCAAACAGAGCTGATTTAGGTGGCAAGTTGTGAAATTAGTCATCCTGTTTCCACAGAGAACAATTTATGCATTTTCCACTTTTATCTTGGGGAATATTAAAGCTCTTAAAAGAGCCATGGCTTTATTCACAGACTTTTGAAGATGTAGGAAAGCTTTGTATAAAAGTGTCTCAAAGGACACTGTTTTAAGATAGCAGGTGTTCTGAGTACTAAGCTTATCAGGTGATTTCTATTTGAATTAGACCACAACATGGTAAAGAGCCTTGCTACAGGTGTCTCCTGTTAAATTGAAGTGTGCTGAGAAATTTAAGGTGTTGAGCCATGCTAAATTCAGATTCTGATTCCTTTTTTATTTTCAAAGCTTTACTGTATGTTGGGTGGTTACTTAAACAGATTTCATTCTTCATTGCATAAGGTTGGCATCAGACATTTGAAAAGGTTTTAGGTTATGTTTAAGTAACTACTTACACTAGAATCTTCTCACATTGAGAAATGTGTTTCATATTTTCCTATTAGTTTCATCCTATGTCAAAAATGTTCTTGCTATTGTAACAAAAAGGAGAAATGTGATTAATGCAGACATCCAGAAAGAATCAGTAGATAGTAATGGAAAACTTTTTTGAAGTACTGGGGAAGGCCAAAAAGACGTGTTGCTCCTCTGCTTCCAACCTGTTAAGCCAGCTCCTTGTGAACTGATGTTATAGACTGGGGCAGTTGTTGAACAAAATAAATGACATTTTGTACAACTAATGCATTTTTGTATCTGCCAAATATTAAGTTTTGTGTTTCTTCAATAAATAAAATGGTTTTAGTTGGACATTAGGTCAGATTTTTAAAATATTTTTCTAATGTGCAATTACAACTCAATGTGAAATGAAACAAAAAAAGACAGATGATTAAATAGAACCAAGCTGTTACATTTGATGCTTCAGAAATATGAGTATCATCTGCCACTGTATAAAAAAACTGTTATGAAAATATGTACTTTCCTCTTACTGTATGCTCTGAATAAACAAAAAGAACTTAAAGTTTAAGAAAAAATACCTAGCATGATTAAAAATTCTGTTATTGGTAGGATGTTCACAGTGAAGTAAAGTAGAAACTCATTAAATAATCTCTACCACTGAAGACAAGCAGGATTTGAATCTCTAATTTTCACTGAAGGATAGATTTATATCAATACAATGAAATTCCATCTGTCTGTTCCAGGAGATTACTAATCCTTGCAAAATAGTTATGCTTACAAATGTACTTCATATTTTCTAAGTACTTTGCAATTTTGTTTTACCAGGGTATGATTCCACAGTCTTTCTATCTACAAAGTTCTTACTCCCTACAGAAGGGTTTTAAACTTAATGTTTTATAGAATTGGACAGACTTTGAATATTGGTGAAAACTGGTAGTTTCCTATTAATCATGTTGCTTCTCTCATAAACAGCTACATGATTTAGGTAGCTACTTTGATTACATTATACAATAATGGTTATATACATGTTAGAGCATGCATTGGTAATTGGGATATTATTTATTTTGTTCAATTTTCTCAATGCTTTCTTTTTTTCCCCCGGATATTCCTCTCAGAATACCTGAGTAAAAAACCCAAATGGATGCAAGAAGAAAAGACATGATGTGAAAGATGCAGAAATGGAGAAACAATGAAGTGGATGATGGAAGTGAGGGTCTAAAGCAGAATTTCAATCTTTATAAAGAAGGCGAGCAAGGCTGGCATTGATTGAGCTTATGGAAACAATGGGAAAAGCAACAAAACTATGGGATACTAATAAAATGTTAAGCAGATCATAGTTCCTTTCATGAAGTCACTGACCTAGGAGAGAAACTTACACAGATAACACATTGGATTTGCTAGAAAAATAAGACCTTAACTGTAAATAGATCTGGGCAAGTTTAGATGTAAAAGCTGAAATGGTGGATAATGATCAACCTCTTCCTAAGGACTGCAGTATGCTGCCACTATGTCATTAGTAGCATCCTCCTGGCTCTCTGAGGAGCTTAAAAGACAAATGCAGCCTTTTCATCTCCCAGTTTCACTGAGAAACTGTCTTCTACAGTTTCCATGAGATAACAAATCAGTAGTTTTTTTGCTATGGCCTTTATTCTCATTAAAAAAATTACTGATTTGAGTAAGATCTGCCTTGAGTTAGTACAAAGCCAAAGTTTTATTAATGTGCTTTGTTAACCAAATTCAACTGCAATTGTAATTTCAAGTAGATGTAGGAGTCTTACCAAAAATCATCATAAACACAGGGTTCACCTGAACATTAACCTATGAATCCTTTACCAAGTGACTGAGAATCTGTTGACAGCATAGGAAGCTCATGCTGAGATTTGTTCACTGCCTCAGTTGGAAAGAACTGAGATGGATGCATTATAAATACATTACAGCAAGGAATCCAAGGCAGGCGTTTCATGCCTCGGTCACCAGGTGGAAGGCGAAGCAAACACTTCTGGAAGTTGATCTGAAGCTCAGGACCCAAGCAGTTGCAGCTTTATTTCAAAAGAATAGGTGTATTGAGCTTGGTGACAGTTATTGTAAGCCTTTTGATCTGTCACAAAACCAGTGTGAAGTCTGAAACTTCACAAGTGGATCCTAGCTGGAATTACCTTCATCTGGCCAGATCCAACTGTTCAGCACTTCCCTGATAGGCAGAGATTCAGGATGGGAAATTGAATTCTGTAATCCTCAACTAACTCACTCTTTTCTACAAAGGCCTATAGCTACCTAGCATCTCAGGAGAGACCTGCCTATATGCCAGTGGCATGGAATACATGAAAATAAAAGGGCATGCTTCAAACCTGAGCTAAGAAAATAATACCCAAGATTGAAAACAGTAGTTGTTCTGAATGCAAAACCATCCTCAAAGAGCACAAAAAACATGTTTAAACAATACTGCAGACCCCAATATCATATAATTGGATGATGTGGGACAATATTTTTTTAGACAAGAATTTCAAGAAATGTGAGAAGGAGCAGAGATATTAACAACTACTCAGTGTTGGCTCAATCTTATTCCCATGAAGATTGATGTAATTTTTTCAGTAATATTAAAACAATTTAAATGAATACTTTTAATATCTACCCAAAGTCCCTGGTGAGATGGAAGCAAGGAGGACTAGTAACTTCTTTTCAATGTGTTTATATACTGAAGTGAATAACATTTTATTGATATAGGCTTCTATATTCAACATATTTTATAATTTTTCAGGAGAGTAAATTTTAGTGGTAGTATATATTTGCTTAGACTTTCATTTGTTGCCTGAGCATATACTGCTGAAGTTGAACTGTCAACAGGAAAGCATGAACAATTCCCACAAATCATTTCAAACCCAAAGAACAGATGGTATTGAGAACCAGAATCACAGCCTGCTGTTCCCTGAGGTTTGAAGAAGGACCTGTAGCTCTCCATGGAAATCAATTTTATTTTATTCACTTTATCCATTAGGCCTATAATTCTATATTCTAAAAAACCTGCCCATGAGTTTGGTTAATTTCATTCAATCATGAATATTTTTTCCCGGTTGCATGAATACTGGTTTAATCTGGAAACCAGAGACAAAAATTTCCTTATGTAATGGATAGTATTACTAACATTTTTTCTGGCATTAGAGATTAATTATTCACATGTTGTCAGTATCCTACAATAAGTCAAATCATGCTATTTGGGATACTGACTGCTATATTGTACAGCAACAATAAAAATTTCTATATGACTGCCATTTTGAAACTGATTAACTATCACTGAAGAAATCTTACTCCAAATTCTTGGTTTGCTTTACTGGGGAAAGTGTGAAATATAGGAAAAAACTGAGAAGAGGGGTCTTATACTCTGATTATCTGAATTTTACATCTCTTTTATAAGCAGTGTGATCTATTTTACTGAAATTAGGTGCTTATTCTTGTCTTCAAAAAATATAAAACCTAGGGGGTGGTTAACTTACACTTCAGAAGTCAGCGATGGAATGAGAATGAATTTTTCAGAAAATTTCCTTTAATTTCTCACAGCTGGCATAGAGATTAGCATCACATATCTCTCTATAGATTAGCTAATCCTTTATAATGTGCCTTTCTATATGTATATGAAAAGAAAGCAAAATTATTATCAACATCTTTATAAGACTAATTGTACCTTGGGCACAAGATCTGATACAAGAACCTTAGAAAGTATTTCATCTATTTTTTTGAGTTTAGGAAATTTTAAGGTTTTGCTGGTTATATCAAAAACTTTAGAAAAAAATTCTTTCCTAATCCCCTGCTTTCAATGTGATTATCTAAGTGATATCCCTAACGTTTCAGTAATTAAGGAAGGAAGCATTTATAGTGATTTGTAGTACAGCCTTTATAGATGAGGGAGCAGGAAAACTATCTCTTTCTGTCAGTTCTGTGCTGAGTCTTTAGTTTCATTCAATGCTTTCCATGAAATAGGTTTTAGAAATCAGCTGTAATTTCCCTGATGTACTATATCAGCTACCAGACAGAACTGCAAAGAATTGACCGGATGAAAGTAAATGAAAATTAAGGGAGTACGAGAACCCAGCTGGGATATATCTATTATTTCTCTTGCACAACAGAATCTGTTCCATGTTACTTTTTAATACATTTCTGGGACAGAATTTCTTTCTATAACATCAGAGCAAATAGTGTAGACTTTCTCCAAGAACTTAAAAAAATAAAGAAAAGCCTTTTACGTTCATCTTGAATATAATATACATTCATCTGTTCATAGATGAACAGGATGTACAGATCACAATAGCCAAAAATAGCACATACTCTTGAAAAAAAATATGTAATTTTCATCCTACACATATGTCACTTTCAGACTAGAGAGAAAATCTTCATGAAAGAACACCAGATTGTTCCAACTGATGTCTTCTCAGAGAGCTGCACTTGAAGGGAAAACCTCAAACATTTACTTAACAACAACACCCTCGATAGCTAACAAAACTTGCCTGCACTAAGGGAGAGCAACAAGAAACAGAGTCTTATCATTATGAAATTACATGAATACAAAACAGTGGGAAAGTTATTTTTAAAGGAGCGTATGCTTTTCATTTATTGGCTCTTTAATTTTCACTGGGAAAACAGATGGCCTTTGTAACTGGTAGGAGGCAACGGAAATGGAAAGCATGTTGGAAAGGCTTGGAGAACAGCCAAAATAAAAGTTGTAATTTTGATAGCATGGAGTTGAAATGCGGTGCATATAGCAATCGCTTTATAATGTCTTGCTGATGACCTGCCTTAGCCTTAATTTCAAGACCTGGAACATTGTAAGCAATAGATCAAACCAGGTATATGCTTCTGATAGGAACAGTGGACATGCACCTTTCAGGTGACATTTGCTTCTTGACCTCAGTTTCCAATCCACTGACTTTCACACCAAGGTGAAACATCTTGCCTTAATGCAGAAGGCACAACAACTGAAATATAGTATTCTTGTGCAGATGTTAAATGTTAGTAAGTAGTGTTGCGCAGATGATCTTCAGAAAAGGAACAATGGATAATCACCTGAGGTATTTACAGTCTAAAGCAACCCATGACTCAGCAGTCCAGCTCAGTGTGGCTCATTTTTGTTTCTTTTGCTTTTCATATTACTTCTTGAAATCTAATGAATTTAAAAGACATGCATTCCAAACAAACTACCCTTATCTAATAGGTACCTGTTTCAAGGATAGCCAGTTCACTGTATGCCTTTTGTGAAAGCATCCATCTCACTTGATACTGCTCAAGTTCTCTGTAGCTTTTCTGTTGACTGGGTAAAAAGGTCTGTAGGTACATGCGGATGTGTTGTACCAATCTGTCACTAGTGTTTTATGACTTAAATAGGCTATAAAAAAAATCTGTACACTCTGATCAAAAAATTATGAGGATTTATACAGCATGCTTTCCAATACTTTATTAATATCCCCTGCAATGTTAAGACCAGTACCACTAAGAAAATAAGAGAGTTATATCTTCTTTTCACAGATTTGTCAATCTGTTGTTCTTCTCTAAATATTTTCCAGCTCTTAAAGAACAGTATTGGTTCAAAGGCCCACTTGCCTTTTTCATCTGGACCAGAAAGTCTCTAGGGTGAGCAGTAGTCATGCATTTACTCCAGAGATTATAAAGACTCAAATCCAGTAAACATGGTTCTTGCTGTTAGCATCGATCACATCTGTGAGGAAATAAGTTTATTTCAGAAATGGGTGAGTGTCCCATCAAACAAAATGCAACTGATACAAAAATATTTTTCCAGGTATCAAAAGGTGAAGTTCAATGAAGACTTACAAAATACATCCCTAATTCTAATCTATGTGCTATATCTTTATCTGAGACAGTTTAACTGTCCCTGAGGAACAGGGGATATTGTAATCCAGATTGGATACAATTATTAATTCTTTCAGATATTTATCTGAGTTATCATAAAGCAGCACAAACTCTTCAGTTTAATGCAATTTTCTACTTGGAGACACCATTATGTTTAGACAGAAAGTACTGGAATAAAGGAGCAATGTGACACTGAAGGGGAATAATGCTGAGACATAAATAACTGGAGAAAATTAATGAGAAAGAAAATTGCAGGGGAGGAAGGTGATGAAGCTATAAATATAAAACAAAGGTGAGAAAAAGAAAATAGTAAATTTTTCATGGTGGCAATTAGAAGGAAAGAAAATGCTGTCAGTTTGAGATTAAGAGGAGATTTAATCTGACAGCTCAATTCTCAGATAAAATACAACCACCACTGTAAAGCACAATATTTGTTCAACATACGGATTATTAAGGAGTGAAATACAGATGATAAATAGTTTCTGAAGTTTTTTTTAAAGAGCTTGAAGTTTTCAAGATATGTCATGTGTTTATTTGTTGCTAATGGTAAATGTGATTTTCATTCTTGTGTTGAGTTTGGTGTACTTTCAGATATACTTTCAGAACACCGCTAAAACACAAAAGTAAATATAAGAGGCTAAAGCTGAAAATGGATTTTCCTTCCATCATTTTGCCAGCTGGTAGTGAATTTGCTTACTCTGTTTGCTAGTTTCTTCCTCATCTTTCCCATTATGAATACAAGTAACAGTCAGCTGGCAATATATAACTGCAGGCTGGAGCACATAGAACACAAAATCCCGACTGAGCCCCTAGGTGCCCTCTGGGGCCTATTTGTGACACTGTTTTAAGCAAAACAAAATATAGAAAATGTTCATTTCAGGAGCATGGCACATGGCAGAGGACTTGGACACCTTGCCAGCATCCAGATTTCAGTTTGGATGTGGCCATTATGTTCTGAGGTGAAAGGATTTTATGTCTATGTTTGCAAAATAAATGGAGCAAGGATTATATCCAAGGATGTTAGCTGATGTGTGCTGAGGAGACATCATCCTGTGAAAGGGAATGCCTATCCCTCAGACCTGTGTACCTTTCCTCTGCTCAAGATGATGTATCACAAGGCAGCAAGGTCACACCTCCGCTAGGTTTTTTTCAAACTATCAGACAAGCAAAGGTACCTTTAACACATACTAATCTAAAATTAGAAAGAAAAAAACTGAGAGGGCAAATATTGTATTACTCTGTAATACAGATGGCCAAAGTCTATAACATTATCGTTTAGTTTGACATCAGTACTGGCAAAAGGAACAGACCAAATGGTAAGGGAATTAATTTGGAAACACAAGGCAGACAGCTGCTAAATAAACAGCAAGAGCACAGGCCTGCAAAGGGCAGGTTTTTCCTCGTAAGCCTGAAGGATTTTTTTGTTCACACCCTGGAAAGAGGGACCAAGCAGAGACTTGATACAAACCAGTCAACAGAGATATGGAGTAAACTTCAAAAAGACTCAACAAAAACAGGCAATTAGATAATATACCAGTAGATTATGTATTATATGTTTTACATATTATAATTTTACATTATAATATGTAAAATTCATGGAGATGTGTAAAGAAAGAAGCCATTTCACCTGCACAGATGGCTTTTGAGGTAGAACTATTTTGTTCTGTCACTGTGACAAACTCTGTAGACCCTAAGTTAACTTAAAAAAACCCCAACCACCAAACTAAGGATTATTGAACATAGTCTGCTGCTATGCACAACAGCTGCATTCAACCTTTCTTCTTATTGTTCATATATTTACACCCAAACTCAGGAGAAGTTTCATTTTGATATAATAGAGATTTTTTTACTGTTAGAACAACTATTCACTGAACAACTTCCCCAGGGGTGTGGTGGAGTTTCCATCAACAGAGATTTTCAACTGGACAGGGTGCTAGATAATCATCTTGACTACCTTGCCCACAAATGCTGGAATGGATGATTTTTTGAGGTTTCTTCCAGCCTGGGTGTTTCATCATTCTAAGATCTTCTCACTCACATGCCTTTAATTAAGTTTTACTCTAACTCATTTGCTCTAGCATAGGGAATGGTGTTTTCTGCTTAAAATTGTAATTATTCCCCAATTTTCCTGACATTTCAAAGTTTATTAGAAGAGAAACTTTAGAATATGATCCTGTCAAAACAGACATCAACTGACTGTAACATATTTGACTTCAACACCTGCCTTGTTATTAATTTCTCCAGAAATTAATAGGGAATAATCCAGATACTCTCTATTTAATTGTCAGTTACCTCATTGTCACCTCATTGAAAAGTCATTTCTTCAGAGTAATACCAATTATGACTTCTGCTGGCTGTCCAGTCAGTCACCTGAGTGCAGACTAACCTCAAAAAATGAGCAGGACTTGCTTCTGGTAAGTGGGCCATTGCTTCAGCCAACAGGTCAGCAAGACCACTCCCGCCATCCATTCCATCTCCCCTTTCCCACCATTTTTTGTTCACTCCAGAGCTGGCACAGAAGGGTGCCTCTCAGCAAGGACAGAAGCAGTCTGCCAGCACACTGAACAGTGCAATCCCTGCCATGGCTTTGGTGCTTGACCCGCTGTGCCCAGGGCTGGTGGGCATTTCATAGCTTCCCAACTCCGTCAAGGCCTGCTGCTACCTGGGTCTGAGGTGAGGGCTTTTCCTCAGTCCCAAAACAAGGATAAGACATCTATTTATTGTGGGCAAGCACAGCCGTGGAGAAGATGACACATTGATTGAGAGTGAGTTCAGTGTTAGCCTTACAACATATTTGACTGAGAACAGAAATTTCTAATAGTTACGTGAGGTTTACTGAGCTTTGTTGAGTTACCTTTTCTCACTGTTTGCCTCTTAAAGTGTGTAGTGCTCTCCAATGAATTCCCCTGCTAATATCTGTATGCAAAGTCACCTTCCAGGTACTAGGAGGAGGTTGGTATGTTATAGGAGGAGGCCAGGGAGCTCTTATAGCTATGTCTGCAAAATAAATGTTTAGACAGCATAACATACGCTGACCTGAGCCTTCCAGTTTTTCAGTGCAGATAAACAAGATGTCATAATAGTTGTCACGTGAAATATGACTTTTTACCTTATATGTAGGTGCAATAGAAACATCCAGACCTGGAGAGCCTTGTAATTTACTGAAAGTTTGGGTAAACAATGAAAGAAAATACAGTCATTGGAAAAATCACTTCTCTTTTGCAGCCTCTGTAGCTGCACAAGGAACACGGTGGCTGAGAAAGGTTTCTGCTCAGCTGCATTAGCAACATCTTCTGAGTGCATGAGGAATGCCTGGGTAGCTTTGCACTGAGGACAGTAAAACATACATGTCACTACAAGCATAGCAAAGGGATTTTTAATGTCATGAAGTTAGAAATATAAGAAAATATGGGGTTTATCTTAGATGTGTTAGACTTTCTTTAGTCAAATCCTTCTTCTGATGCCTTATGAAACCACAGTATACAAAGTCTTGTAAAATTTCTCTTCAGGGGTTTTAAATGGAGCAATGAAAAATACAGTGACCACAATATTAAAGCAGGTGTGTAAAGGATATACTTGACCTCTTCTTTACTGGTAATGAATCAGTATGAGTGTTTAGGGCACAACTGCAGAATCAGACAGACCAAAGTCTTTTGCCCAGTTTCTCACTAATGCCACCCTCAAAGCTGCGCCACATAACAGCCCCTTTTTGAATTTGCTGACATCAGCCTCTCTGACAGACGGCTGTCTGGGCATGTGGAGAGAGGATGGCTAGCCTACATTTCAAAAGGCAGTGATCAGTCTAGCAAAGAGCTCCAGGCATCATCCAAGTTTTGCAGAAATGGCATGAATCCTTTTGTCCTCATTATAAGCAGACTGATCATGTGTCATAGAACAATTAGGGGGTTCATTGAGGTAGTTTCATACTTCACAGTTTCTGGGACAATTCTGTTAGTTATTTTGTTTTTATATTTCCTTCATAAGGAATTGATGCCTTATGAAGGAGGAACAAAGGAGGTTGGCATTTGAGGGAGTTTTCTGATGATACATTTCCATGTGCTGCAATCTCTTGCCATACAGTGAGGAAGAGAATATCTGCCTAGATGATCTCCCCAGAAGCATCAGCATTTTCAGATCAGCATTTTCAGAAGATCTTCTCTTTATTGCTGGCAACACTAAGACAAAAGATGCTCTGTAGACTGAAGATGGTATTCCTTTCCAGAAAAAAAGACACATTTTTATCAAGTGTCCATTTGGTTCCTCCAGAACTTTTTCCATTTCTGAGAACAAATATGATTGTGCAGTTAATTCTCTAGTACTAAAAGAAATGTGTCAGCCCTGGGATCTGTCCTGGTTGCTGGAAGCTTCTCTAGGTGTTGAGGTATGTTATAAATTCTTAAACAAGCAAGGTCATTCTCTCTTCCAGACACTGACCTGTCTCTCTCATAATCTGAACTGTGTCTTTATGTACAGTTTCATGCACCACCTTCCGAGCTGGTTAAGCTGTGATTGTTCAGTTTATCTCTAACCTTTTCTATAGAAATTAATTAGAAGTGTCATCACTGTATGCAGATGTGGTTTTTTGGTTTTTTGAAATTGGTTTTCAAGAAGACAATTATGATGCAGAAAGCTGATACTAACTAGTCAGTAGCAAGGTTCTGAATGTCCAAAACACTTTTAGAAAGCAGACTGCAGGCTGGTATTTCAAGGGCAGAGCTACACTATCCACATTACCCCCATTCAGTCAAACACTCAGGAGAGGTAGTAAGTTTCCCTGTTGGATGTGGCTGTGAGAGAGACTGTGCCCTTGTGAGTGCTCTGCCCTTGACAACACAATTAAGGGCACACCCATGTGCAGTAAAATCAAGTTAGGATGACCCTGAGCTCACACATCATCAGTCCTCCAGCCTCCTCCGAAGTTGAGGCAAACAGACTTACAAGCTCAGCTGCAAAGCTAGTTGAAAAATATTTATGCAGCACAAAATCAACCTTAATGACTCAGGATTTTTGTTTTCTGTTGGTTTTTCAGCATACAAGATGTCACTCTGATTTTTCAGTCTTCTGTGTCTCTCACAGTTCATAGTTCTTAGGTTTTTTCTCACACACGGGTGTTATAAATAGAAGCAATGTTTTTTGTTAATTCAAGGTAGTTTATATTCTTTTTTTTAGAGATATGGACAGCTGATGGACAGTTGTCTTGACCAATGGGATGGGGAGAGGTGTCAACCTTCTCCCCCAATCCCTGGCCTTTGTAGAAATACTATAAAAGTGGAGTCAGATTTTGTAATAAACAGTTCATGCCTTCTCACCAAAGTAAGTATGAGTGTGTGTGTCTATGTGTCCAACAACGACATCAAGATATCCTAATAAAACTGGAAGAGGCAATGTCCCCTCCTTGAGAGTGCTGGTCAGGACTGGAATTCCAGCAGGGGTCACAGTCTGCCTGACTAATTTCCCAGTGATGCAACTTGTTCACCCCCGTTTTTCTAGATTGCTGGTTCTCCTGTACTGGCAGACTGGATAAAAAGCTCAGGACTGCCAGAAACACACACAAGCTCAGCAACAGCTGAAATAAAGACAGATAAATACTGCACATCCGTATGTGGTCCCATGGCAATTTCTGTATGGGTCTTCTAACACTAAAGATCTGGGGCAAATTGCCCCTTTACAATCCCAGAAAGCTGCGATTTTAAATTTTACCCAAACAATGTAATTACCCACATAAAAACATGAACTTCAGGGCCTGAGCTTTGTTTGATTGTTTGATTGTTTGTTTAAAAATTAACACAGTTACTCAAGAAATTCATAATTTATGTACTCTAATAGAACAGAGCAAAGAATGCTGGGCACCAAGCTGTCCATTGTTTTAATCTGTGATTTGGGAAAAGGCAGTAGAACCTACATAATTTAAATTCAAACTCTTCCAAACATAGGAAGAGTGTGAAATCTTTTGGAAGGTTTATTCTTAACAAAAAACTCTTGAGAATTTAGCAATCTAAACATATCTTAATAGGATCAGATTTAGTGTAAATTAATCTTCTTTCACTGCTTCAACCATCCCCTTTTTTGTTGTGTGGAAAGGCTACATTATTTGCTAGCTATAGCAAGCTTTTTTAAAACCTGCAGTAATTTGATAGCAGGGATAACCTCCAAACCCTCTTGCTTACAGAGACCAAATTCTTGCAATCCATTATCTGTCAAACAATTTCCAAGTGCTGCCAAGCAACTACTGTTTCAACAGTCAGAAAGAGACACCATGGGCATCTGTTCTAAGTACTGCATGAGACAGCATCAGCTGTGCCTAACTGTTGCCATTAGTACGTGATCCATGTCATGTCGCATCATTCATTCAAGCCGTCACATTAAAAAATAAAAGAAAAATCATAGTTCTGTCACAATAAATCAAATCTGTTAAGTTGAAAATCCAGGAATTGAATCAGTGGCATTGAAACTCCCAAAAGAAATGCTTCATTTTTCAGTGCCTCTGATGGGCATAGTAATTTCTTATTTCACAGGCTGTAATAGATTTACCAGCTAAATTAAAAGCAGACATTGCTGGACTATGAATGACAATAAAAATTTTGGCACTGAAAGACTAAGGAAAGACATACTGTCTTCTTATAGCCAGCATCTGAACTCTTGCTCTAAAAAAAATGAATTTATATTCTGGATTGTTCATATACAACCAATCTATGCAGGAGTGTAGCTCTTGCATGAACTTAAGAAAAAAAGAAACCAGTTTTGCTTTCAAAACAATACATTATTAAGGGATATCAATTTCTAAACCATTTCTCTGGGGTGATCAATAATAAGATAATCAATAATAATCATTCACATGCTTACCAGTGCTAGAGAAAGCCCATGCAAATCATTAGAGCAAGCACTTACCAGATGTCCAGAGCTACCTACAGGTACACCTACAGATTGCTTAGTCAAGTTAATTTCAAAACTAAGGTGAAAGAGCATTACCCTATGCTCAAAATCAACAGCATGAAGCAATGCTTGACTCCCAGGAATTTTGGAAGTGACACAGTGCAGGGAAGCAGGGGCCCATTCCCGCCTGGAACTTTCTTGTCTTGGTTGTGCAGATTGAATTCCCATTGTTCAAATCACTTCCAGGTTCCCAAAAGTGCTTCTTCTTGCTCACTCATGAGGGGATTAACCTATGTTCTATCACTTCTTAGATGACTCTTCCTTTACAGGTTTGACATGATTTTTTAAGTGATTTACTTCAGTTTCTTTCTCTGCCAACTGGCATAACACACCTGCTCAGTTTTAAAAGATATATTATATTGATTTAAAAAAATCCAACAAAACAAAACTAAAACCAGGATTAAAGCCATCCACAAAGTCAATACTTGTATCAAAATATAAAGATGATAAAANCATTACCAGGCCTTGAATTTTATGTTGGTAATATCTCAATACTTAGGATTACATTGCTTAATAAATTAGATGTTGTCTTCTCCCTTTGTCTGTCACATTTTTTTCAATCTTGAATTGCAAAGAACTAGAGAGATGTGAACTATCTTATTTTCCAAACTGAAGTTCAGATACAAGTGTGGCTCTGGCCTGGAGGTGTCTACTGTAACCTGAGCATCTCTCTTACAAGGAAAGATTGAGGGAGCTAGGCCTACAGTCTGGAAAAGATAGAGAGGACCTCATCAATATGCAGAAGTATCTGAAAAGAGGATGTCAGAGGATGGATCCAGGCTCTGCAGTGCTGCCAAACAATAGGAGAGAGGCAATGAACAGAAACTGATGCACAGGAATTTCCACCTGAGTATAAGGAAGAACTTCTTTACTGTGCAGGTGGCCGAGCACTGAAACAGGTTGCCCAGAGAGGCTGTGGAGTCTCCCTCACTGGAGATATTTAGGAACCATCTGGACACAATCCTGTGCCCTGTGCTCTAGGAAGACCCTGCCTGAGCAGGGGATTGGACCTGATGACCACTGTCATCCCTCCCAGCCTGACCCATTATGTGACTCTGCAAGAGCAGAGTGCTGTTACAAGATTCACTTAAGCCTGTAATGGAGACAACATTAATTGGAATCTCCTGATTCTGCTGACATCAAAAAGTTTATGTTGCCCCACTGTGCACTGGTCAGANTTTAAAAGATATATTATATTGATTAAAAAAAATCCAACAAAACAAAACTAAAACCAGGATTAAAGCCATCCACAAAGTCAATACTTGTATCAAAATATAAAGATGATAAAATTAGAAAAAAGTCATTGTTTTGCACACATATACATATATACAAATATTATAAAACTATTCCTAACTTTATATCCTAAAACTATATCCTAACTTTATATTTTATTTATCTTATTATTTATATTTTATTTATTATATTTTATATATTATATTATTTGNTGCAGGTGGCCGAGCACTGAAACAGGTTGCCCAGAGAGGCTGTGGAGTCTCCCTCACTGGAGATATTTAGGAACCATCTGGACACAATCCTGTGCCCTGTGCTCTAGGAAGACCCTGCCTGAGCAGGGGATTGGACCTGATGACCACTGTCATCCCTCCCAGCCTGACCCATTATGTGACTCTGCAAGAGCAGAGTGCTGTTACAAGATTCACTTAAGCCTGTAATGGAGACAACATTAATTGGAATCTCCTGATTCTGCTGACATCAAAAAGTTTATGTTGCCCCACTGTGCACTGGTCAGAATTCAGCAGCTTACTGTTTTCTAACAAACCATTAAAAAAACACACAAATTTTTGTTACCATACCTCTCATTTTTTAATGCTGATGCTATCAGAATAAAACTATATAAATAAATTTAAGATGCAGGGGAAGAAGACAAGTCATCCCCTTCTCACTTCATCTGGTAAAGGAATTCTTGAGTAGTGACAGTATTTCTAGAAGTCTAGAGAACTGGAAAAAAAAAAAAGCTAGCCTGCCATTCTGTGAATAAGAAAAGCCTCAGATGTCACATAATACTTGTGACAGAGAAAGCAGGGCCATATGTGTGATACTCAAAATACTAGTGGGACATTACCATTTTTAGGATTTCACTCAAGCAGGGGAGTGACATAGTGATATGGGAGACTTTAAATTTCTATTTATATTGAATGTATTCAGCCAACATATCCAGGGAGGGAAACCCAGAGAAGTAACTTTGGGAGCATGATTTGAGCCCCATTTTTTACAGACATGGTGAATTGAGGTTTTCTGTCTCCAAAAAGACTGAGTACTGCAGTGGGACTATAGCAGGCAGGACAAATGGATCTCTACAATCACTGTTTGTCTGGCTGCTGTTAAAACTAAAGGAGTGTGTATCAGTTTCCTTAGTGATTTTCTGATCATAATCCCTATATAAAATGTTTCTGGACATTTGTACCATATAGCCCACGTAGGAAAAGGGAATACAGGTGACCTCGTCCCTGATAATAAACAGCTGTATTAATTACCCAATACAGCCTCACCCCTGATGAGTCACAGCTATATCCAATCAAGATAAGTGTGATAAAAGGGAGTGGGTTAGGTACTAAGAGGGATCACGAGGGAGGAGGAACCTTGAGGGAGGGAGAACAAGAGGATCATGAAGAAGAATAATCCTGGAGAGAATCACTGCTTTTAGGTCTGTCTGGGTCGCAGTTAGAGCCTGTTGCTGGAACCTGCAGTCATAGTCTAGCTAGGTAAAAGCCTGCATTCACAGTCTGCAAACTAATACCTGCAGTCACAGTTTAGCAGGAAACAACCAGCAGTCAGAGACTATGAGGGAAATCTACAGTAGGAGCTTTCTGCAGCTGGAGTCAGTGAATGGTTGAGTCAGGATGGCTGAGCTGTAAAGAGGAAAAAACCAGGACCCTTTTCATGCTGTGACAAACAAGAAGTCTGTGTCTTGGCCCACATGGGGCTGCTGCAACAGCCCCACATGCAAATTCTGCAAGAATTTCAGCAGGACCTGGGAGCTTAGTTACTCAGGACAGCCACAACTTAATGTATTTTTAGGCCTAAAATCAGCAGGTCTAACAAATTTAGGATTATAGAGTTCCTGTGTATAATCTGATTGACAGAAAATGAGAAAAAAAAATCTCTTCTAGATGCCAATGCACTTTTGCAGTTTGAGTTTCTGAAATAAGTTTGTGTCACTGTGTAGGGTACTAGGCAATAACAATTTTGCTGGTCTTATGATGAGGCAGAAATTTTTCTTTCCCCATTTATTAAATTGTGTGCCACACTTTCCTCCTTGTACAATTCCTTATTCAAAGGAAAGTGCTTCAAATTTAATGGTTTTTCCTCCCCATGTTACATAGTCATTATACTCTGATACGTAACCTGAAATAGAACTTCTATGCAGAAATTCTGAAAACAGCTCATTTGATTTTTCAACTCTGAATTTTTCAACACTCTTCTACTCCATGCATTTATAGTTCTCATTTTTTCTCTGTCATTTATGACCCTACTTGAAGAAGGACTTTAAGATTATCTGAGCCTGGCAGCTGAGGAGACTGGACCTGAGCTCTAAATCACCTTCTCCATTGTGTACCTGCCCTCCATGCAAGCAGCTGCTGCCCCTCAACTGCAGCCACTGCCAATTTCCCTGTCCTGCCCCAGCCACAGGCAGGTGGATAGGAGATGGCTGAGCAGATGCTGTCCAAACTGGGCCCATGACAGCAGGCAGGGAGGCTCCATGTCAGCCCTGCTTTTCTCTGTGCTCAACAGTAGAGAGGGGATGACAGCATCAGGATCACACTGCTGCAACTGTTCTGAGCTCCCTGTCAGGCCTGGGCTTACATCTATGCTCACATATTTTGGGATTATTTTTTTCAAGTATTGAAGGTCTGTTGTCTTTACTGATCTAATGCAAATCTGCAGAGTACCAGGGCTGTTTTCTGAAGCAAAGACCTAACAAACATACAACTGCAGTCTTGCCTTTAAGAACAATTTCCACACTAAAACTCAAGCTCCATGTCATTATTTTCTTAGCGCTAGACACAGGGTAAGACCTTTCATCGCCATCACACATTCCTGACTTACACAGCAGATTCATCATTTTTATAGGAATGATTGTCTGGCAGTACTGTTAATGAAACCTGTTAAAAGAGCAAAATAATACAGGTTGGGTGATCCAGGAAGGAGTAATGTTCTTTTTACTTTCTAAATTGATCACTTAGCAATCTGGATACAATCAAAGACTTGAATCAGCCCAATTTAGGGAACTGATACCCTCTCAGAAGTGATGATGAAAAAGGCTTTGGGACTTCTTAAACTAGGTTGGTCACCAAAAGGGTTGAAACGTGAAACCATAGTTTCTTTAATGTTTCTGTAATGCAGAATGAAACAGAGCCTTGGACAAAAATCATGGATGAAACAGTAATTTATATTCATAGGGCTTTATTATGTCTTCGTAGATGCATGTCAGTCACTCACTGATCCCTGTAAATTACATTTCAAAAAGCATTTGGGCTTGCAAATAAGTTCTCTAAGGGGAACTAGTAGCACAGCTTACAGATGGCATTAGGTGAAGCAAGTAAGGAAGATATTACTAAAGAAATCACTACTTTTTAAGTGTAATATTATCTACTTCTACATGCAGAGATGTGTTAGATTGCTGTGGCTGAGAGCTAGAAAAAATGCAAAAGAACAAATTGAACAATTTCTATTTTGAGATTTAAATGTACATGTTCTTGCAGCAGAATTACATCTCCCAGAAGTCTGAAAATGTCTTCTGTTTGTTCTGCTGTGTATACCATGAGATTAGCCCGAACAATCCCACAAAAACACTAAAATGCTCTTTTTTCCTGCTAAAAGGCAGTGTTATAATATATATTGGTGTGGATTTGCCTCTCTGCAGACCCCAAGTGACAAGGTTACAGCTGCCTAACTTAGGCAGCCAGAGCTGGTCTGAACTCCTTTCCCCACATTACTGCTACTCTCTTAGGACCTGTATCTGGAAGTGGAGACTCTTTCTGATCATATTTTACAATATACATACAATACTCTCCTTCACCCAGAACATGTATGTTGGGCCTAACCTGTGATTAACAGTTACCAGATATCTTCATTCATGACATTACTGTTTATAGGCCACTATTTTCAGGTGAGCCCAGATCATAACCTGGCTACCAAAAGAGGTCAGAGAGTCCAGTTTTGGATGCAGCACAACACTGCTCATCCTGTGCTGTAAAAGTGTGAGCTTCACCCAGCAATAACCCTAAAAGACCACATGAAATGGCAAGCTGCTCTCTAAAGGTCCTTCATAATACAAAGTATTTTTATGCAGTTTTCTTCTTCAGCATGCAATGAAACAGTGTAGAAATGCCTATGAGCTGAACTCAGGTGTCTGGCTTAGAAATACACTTTGTTCAAGTGCCAGAAAGTCCTTGAAGTCAGAGAGGAAGAATCCCAGTAACTGCATGAATCACTTTGTACTGAAGCCTCCAACTAAGCAGTATGCAATGGGGTCTATGGCATGATCTCTCCAGCAAGGTAGAGGTAGTTATTAAGGCATAACTTCAATAAGGCAGTTAAGACAAAACTTCAATAACTCTGGGGAGAGAGTGAATGTCTACAGTGCTTCTCAATGCTAACTGAACTATAATTTAGGATTGGCATAGCTGACAGAATGAGAAGGCGTAACAACAGCTATACAATATTTTTTCTTAGCTCCTCAATTGTATGCAGAAAGTAAAAAAATCTTCAGGGTTTTTTTTTACTTTCTCAAAAATTCTCTTTCTTAAAAAAATTGAGGTCTTATTTTGCCACATTTTCAATCCTTCAAAACAGCTATTGCTAGGTAGGTGCTGCACTGGGACCAGACTTCCAAAGTTGTCCTCTACATTCTTAGTTTCATTTGTTCCTTTGCTTTCTTTCCTGCTTTACACAAACTGCCATCCACATAATGTATTATTCCATTCTTCAGTTTGGCTCTCATCCCTGATGTCTTCATCTTGAATGTTTCTAAAAATTAATGCTTCTGTAGTGCTTTGTAATATGTTTTCGCTCCATGCCTGGACCATCATTAGCATAAAGGTAGAATAGATGCATATTGAACTAGAAGTTGATTTAATGCAGTGTTTCAGTTCCTATTGTAAGTCACAACTATATTTCATTAGAGACTAAGAGTAAAGTTTCTGGCATACACTGTCATTGTTTGGTTCTTAGCTAAGCTTTTGAAGCCAAAAATTAGCATTTAAAATGCTGAAAAGTATAAATTATTAAGCCCCTAGGCACCAGAAATAGCCACAGAGTAGGACTCAAGGAAGGTCAACCTTGCTGCTTTACCCCAGATTACCTTGGTTCTGCAGTGATACATCATGCTTGGGATTCTACCCACACACAGCTTTGTTGATATGAGCAGCCAAGTAATTATGCTTTTGCACAGCAATGTTACACTCAGATTGGATTTCCCCCGGCCAGATATGGGGCTGGCACTGAATCACTACCACAGGGTGGCCATTCCTGAGGAAATCTCTGTTCAACACATCAGTACAACCCCCATATTTAGAGGTGATGGCATACCAGTCCTCAGTCTTCCACTGATCTCAGAAGCTTTCAATTTACTCTGTTTTCACTCTTTCAGAATGCAGAGGGTTTTCCTGGTAGTAAAAATAGTGCCTCAGTAAAGACTTCTGCCTTCTATTTCAGGCTTTAATGTTGTCCAGTTACTTGCTTAATGGCTTTAACTTATAACAAAGAGATTGGTAAAATGTCTCACCCTTTGTCATGATCAGGAAGTAGCTCATTGAACTTAAACCAAAACCAAATCATAGAATGGCTTGGATCAGAAGAGACCTTAGAGGTGGCATTCCAGCCCCACTGACAGGGGCAAGGAAACCTTTCACTAGACCAGGCTGCTTAGGGACCCATGCAACCTGGCCCTGAACACTTCCAGGGATGGGGAATTCACAACTTCTCTGGGCAACCTCTTCCAGTGTTTCATCACTCTCACAGTAAAGATTTCCTTCCTAATATCTGATCTAAACCTACTCTCTTTCATTTTAAAGCCATTACCCCTTATTGTATCTCTACACACCCCTGTCAGAAGTCCCTGTCCATTGGCATCTCAACCTTCTTTAGGTAGATCCCTGCTGCTGATAGCTTGAGAAATTTATGCTCCACCTTGCAGCATCATGATGGAGAGACACTATCAACTTGTTGTAAACAGTCTGCCACTGTCCAAATATAGCCTCATCATCCAGCATTGACGTGGCTATGCAGGTGTTGCCATGAAGCAGACTATCCTGACAACAGCAAGTATTGCCCTCTCATTCTGAGTTCTGGCGCTGGTGCTCCCACCATCCTGCCCTAAGCATTGCACAGACTGGAAGTTCTAGCCCAGATCTTTCTGTTCACATGAGATTAAGCAAGCTGTATGGCCATATATTCAAGCCATATGGAGTCCTCACTCTAAGACACAAGTTTGCATGAAGCCATAATATTATTCATGACACTTGATTAAAACCTCTTGCCAGTGTTCCTAAAACAGAGTTCTGAGTCTTGAGGATTACTCTCTAATCACAGCACTGTCCTGAGCACATAGGAGCAATTAAATATCTACACAGTAAGATCAAAATAAGTAAGACAGCAAAGGTGAGTTTTCCTAATGCTTAAGAGACTGAACAGACTGCAGAACACACCAGAAAGGAAGACCAGCTCTGGCTGGAGAGACATGAGTCAGGGGCTGACTGCTGAGGACTGCCTCTGAGCAAGGCACACAGATGACTGCTCTGCATTACTTTAAACGTGGAAACACATGGTGTGCACCCAGGGCAGCTGCTGGCACATACTTCATTACTGAAAAATGTGTGAGGAGAACATAAAGTCCCCAGATCAAAACAATTCTCACATAACTGTAGACAGGTCATTCCACTTCCTAACGCACCCTCTGTGACACACTGCCAACTGTTTGGTACACTAGTCTTACTTTAAATATTGGATTTTTTTTTTTTAACAGAAAGGACTCCACCAGAAGTAAAAGCTGAAGTACATCTATCAGAAGGAACAGAAGTTTCAACCAGCAGGGCTTTCATTCATCCATCATTTCCAGGGCACAAAAGAGTTAATTCTTCAACTTCTTTATTTAGATATGCAAGCTGAGAGAAAAGGATTGGTGGATTTGTAGGAAAAACTGGCATATATTGCTTTCTTTTTTTTCAGTAGTCAGTGGTCTACCAATTTTGTATTTTAGAACAAATCCCTGACCAGTTCTTCAATATGTACAGGCAATTCACATTTTAAGTTTTCAAACATGATTCATTTCTATCAATACACTAGAAATACTGTCATTTGCTTATTTCTAGATAGATATTAAGCTCAGTTCAATGCAGTTGTGTTAGCAAAGGACAACTAAATGGCAAAGGCTTCCATTAGAAACCTCAACTCTCTGCCCTTCAGAACAACAGTTGGTGAAGAGGCACTCTGATATATCTGTGTAGAAATAAAGCATTTGTTATATCTTTTCAGTACTCAATCACGATCACTTCACCTTCACTGTTATTGGAAAAGTGTTCTGCTTCCTTTTTTGATGGTGCAAAAGAGTGATTTCATCTTATCTGAGTATCACCTATTACTTTCCCTAGCTTTGTAGCTATCCTGAATCATTTCCTTCTATTCTGTGCTCTCACCAAAATTAGAGAAATTTAAATGCTTTGAAGGATCAAACTGAAACACACTTGCACTGACACTTGCTGTTACAAAGCTTGGAAAAATAACTTTCCTATCTATTTGGCACTCACAGAAAATTCTTTGTGTCAGGAAGTGGCACTAAAGCTTCTTTCCCTTCCTGCCCCCCGCTCCAGCTTTGTTGTCTTTCTGATGTACACTTATTAACTCTTCAACAGTTGGAGAGGAAGAAAAAACATTGTGGTTTTTCATCACCGGGTCAAAATCCCTATATTTCTCCTATTCTTTAAAAGAGATTTGCAAGTAATTTTGTGACAGTAATTTTCTGTAGTTTAATCATAACTTTGCAGAAATGTTGCAAAAACCAGAATGGTTCCCACAGAAGACAGGAGAGGGATGGGGAAGAGAACCTGAGTGCTGAGGCTGTAGTTATCTCCCTCTGAGATATCCCATGCACTTCTTTTCATTTCTCACACACACACATGTATCACCTTCTTAGATGGTAAACTAAACCCTACATCCAAAGCTTGTATGTTCTACTTTCTTTTACTACAACATTTGAGCAGTTTCTGTCTTTGTTAGATGGGTTTCAGACCCACTAAGAAAATTATACCAAATGATCATTGAACAGAAAAGGTGAAACATGATTAATATTCTAAACATGTAGTTAGCCAGAAAAATGGGAAAATCAAGCTGTTTTCTTCTCTTACACAGAAGCAAGGAGAAAAAAGATCTACCAAGACTGAAAGACCGTGGGCTGTTTTGTCTAGGGATGGGAGAACTGAGAGGAAACATCAGTGGTCTTCAAAAAGAAGAAAGGCATCTTCAATGACAAAAGGAAACCTTGATGCCATGACCTCTGCGTAAGAATAAATTGTAATTGTATCAACTTACACAAGCTGGAAATTTAGGTTAGACATCAGAACAGACATTACAATAGCAAGGATAATTGAGCACTGGAGGAGACTATGAAATAATCACCAGAGAAGGTTTTAAAAAACAGTCTAGACAAGAAATAGCCTGGAAAGATATGGCTACAATTGAAGCTGAGTAAGGGACTAACTGCCCTTCTACAGACCAGTGCTTTTTCATGACTTGGTGATTCCCTATAGACTTATGGCCTATTCATGCTCTGAACTATTCCCTGGAAATAAAACTAAATAATAAATAATAATAATTGATATTTTTATAATTAAATAACAAGAGATACTGAAATTTTTCCTCCTGATCCAAAACATAAGTGCAAAACCTTGATCCATGTTTTGCATCTGGAGGTACCAGCAAGTACCCTTCCTCTTACTGCTTACCTGTAGCACCTGCAGTTTTTTACAGTCTGCTGTGTTCTCCTGGCACAAAGACTTACCATCATGTTTTCCAGAATGTCTCATTTAGCCTAAAGTGGCCCAAAATTGTTCCTAGAATGGAAATGAGGTAATTGGCAGAGACAGCAGCAGAGCTGTCACCAATTTAGTCATTTTATTAATGACTATACAAGTGTTTCATCTCATATATTATGCAACTGTACTTACGATTGCCTAACTCCAATGACACCAGAAGAGAAAGGACAATGACAAAAGAAGAAAAACAAGATTTTCCTTTAAACATGATCAAAATATCTTGATTTCACAGTTGGGTTGCTGTTGTCCATGAAAGGATCCTTGTCATGCTGCAAGTTACATAAGCTAGCACTGGCAGCAGAAAACAATGCACTAAAAAACTCTGAAAGAGAAATGGACAGCTTTCATACACTGAGATTGCAAAAAAAAAAAAAAATGTAGGCAGAAAAGGCATTTTAGGAGAACAAAACCCTCTACATTCACAAAAACAACATGTGAATCTCTAGAATTCTTGCCTTGGTTCTCAGGAACTCCCAAGCACAGCTCTATCATGTCATGGTGTGTATTTTCTGGCTGGAACCAGAGAGTCAGCATTCAGAAGCTGTATCTTCTAAGTGTCCAGTTTGCTGGGCACACATCTGGCTGCATTTTGCATTGCTGAGAGACTCTTGACCAGCATTAACACACAGAAAAGCCCACTTGGCTACTTATGACACCACCAATAAAGGGATTATCTTGGATAAAGATGCTATAATTTTACCTAGCTGTAGAAAGGAGCAGAGGATATTTTTGAAAGATTATCCCAGATCATGTGTGTTAATGGGAGACAGAGAAATGTGGGCACAGCAGGTCAAGTCTTGGTTAAAATCCTGAACTGCCTTGCACAGGTCACTGGACAGTTTGAGAAGAACTACCCACAGCAACCTCTGTAATTTCCAACATTTTCCAATGAAAAAATTTATCAATTAAAGATCTTATCTTAGAATTTCTGCTGCATCTCCAACACATAGCCAAATATACCAGTATGAACTTGCCTATAACTTCAAGGAGTCCGAGTAAGTTCCCATGAGAAATAACCCTCCAGCAACAGAGCATCTGGAGCACTTTTGCCTTCCTACCTGCAAAGCAGCAGGAACAGTGCTGTGTGATTACATGCCTGTTTTCACAGGGCTGTGGCTTTCCCAGCTGGGAGCGCAGGTAAACATGGAAAAAAGGCCAAGGCTTGTATCAATTATGTTGTATGTGATGGTCTCAAATGATATATTGTGTATGATATGTAACTGGGTCAAGAAGAAAGTTTTTTTTCCTCATTGTCCAGTATTTGGCTTCCACAGAAATTCTCAAGTTCTGGCCATTTTTCTCTCCAACAGCAGTGAAAAAACAAAACTAACAAACAAAAAAACCCCACTCTTTTTTATTGCCACACTTTACCTTTTCTTTTTACTTCAGAAATATCCTCCAAGGATGATGTGTGCATTCTGCTTTTACTGTGATAATACATATATACTGTGTCACTGTGATACTGCTTTGGCAATGTCTCTGCCATAGTAACATCACAGTGACATAGCATTTATTGAAAATGACAGTCTGACAGATAGTAGGGCAAACCCTTTAATCCTAGTTCTTGACAGTGTAGTACATTATACATCTGATGCCAAAGAATGTTTTCCTCCTGTATGCAAATACACGTGCTCCCTGAAGCCTTCAAACTCCTAAAGAAATGACAGAGATGTTTCAGTTGCAAAAAACACCATGAACCCTCAGATGGTCAATCAAATGTCTTTGGTTTGATAGGTATTACATGGTACTGCACCTTACTAGCTGAAGAGTTAGACAGGTAAGAGGGAAAGAAAAAGACAGATTTTGAGGAAAAGTTTTCAGAAAGTTCCTTCCGTGCAAGTGTCAGGACACAGCAGCTGACTGCTCTAAGAGGCTACAGGAGATCACACGGCACATATACATGACAACCGGTGGATCAGGTCCAGCCAGCATGAGCTCATAAAAGACAGGTTCTTCTTGACCAACTTGATCTTCTTCTATGACAAGGAGACAGTGGATGAGGAAAGGCTGTAGATGCTGTCTACCTGGACTTTAGTAAACCCTCTGACACCATTTCCCACAGCATTCTCCTGGAGAAACTGCTCATGGCTTCCATGGGTGCACTGTTCACCAGGTAAAAACTGTCTGGATGGCTGGGGCAGAGCTGGTGGTGAATGGAGCTACATCCAGCTGGCAGCCAATCATGAGAGATGTTCCCCAGGGCACAGTGTTGGGGCCAGCCCTCCTCAATATCTTTATTGATGATCTGTATGGGGCTCTCAAGGGCATCCTCAGTCAGTTTGCAGATGACACCAAATTGGGTGGGAGGGTTGATCTGCTGGAAGATAGGAAGGGTCTACAGAGGGATCTGCACAGGTTGAATTGATGGGCTGAAACCAATTGTATGAGGTTCAACAATGTGAAGCCAGGTCCAATATTTGGGTGACAGCCCCCTGCAGCACTACTGACTTGGGGAAGAGTGGCTGTAAAGCTGCACAGCAAAAAAGGACCTGGAGAAGCTGGTTGACAGCTGGTTTAACATGAGTTTGCTGTGCTCAAGTGCGCAAGAAGGCCAGTGGCACCTGGCCTGCATCAGAAATAGTATGGCCAGCAGGACAAGGGCAGCGGTGGTCCCCTGACACTGGTGAGGTCACATCTCAAAGCCTGTGTTCAGTTCTGGGTCCCTCACTCCAAGAAGGACACTGAGGTACTGAAGCATGTCCAGAGACGGGCAGTGGAGCTGGTGACCATCCTGGAACATGTTCTATAAGGAGTGTCTGAAGGAGTGGGAGTTGTTGAGCCTGGAGAAAAGGTGGCTCAGAGGGGACCTTATCATGTTCCACAACTACCTGAAAGGAGTTTACTTACAGGTAAAAGTGGTAAGATGAGAATACAGGCTCAAGTTGTGCCAGGGCAGATTCAGATTAGATATCAGGAAAATTTTCTTCATTGAAAGGGTTTCCAAACATTGAAACAGGCTTCCCAGGAAAGCGGTGAAATCCCCACCTCTAGAAGTGTTCAAAAAACACAATGATGTGGTTCTTAGAGACATGGTTTTGTGGTGGACTTGATAGGGTCAAGTTAATGGTTGGACTTGATGATCTTAGAGGTCTTTTCTAACCTCAATGATCCTATGATTCTGTGAGTAAAATGGTCTTTCATTTTACTTAGCATATTATTCATTTTACATAGCATATTTCAAGTAATCAAGGGCCAGAATTAAGAAATCAGAAAAAAAAGATGTGCATGCAATTTCTCTCTTCACTACAAGGAAAAATGTAAATTTTTCCTAGATAACAATGGTTAGACTATAAAAAAAAAAAAAGGTAAAACCCAGCAACATTTGGTTGGGGTTTTTTCTGCTTATTTCCATATAAAGAATACAGATAAATTCAAAATGTAGGGTAGGCAATATAAATTACAAATTATTTAAAAATCCTTCCCCATTCAGAATTTTACTTCACAATTATTGTCCAAATTAAACTTGCATGCTTAAATAGCACAGCATAACATATCTTTGTGATCCTATGCACTGGAGGATCATCAGAGGAATTTGCAAGCCAAAAGTCTGGTGTCTCCCAACCTAGGAGATATGCAGGAAAGAGAGCGCCTTTCAGAATAACCTCAGAACTATGAAGTGAAATATGTAACTGTTTAGGTGCTGTTTTCCCTAAATCCATTGCTTTACCAGTTCAGCAGCTGGGGCTCAAGTGAGGAGTTTCAGATTTGGAGGGTCTCTTGCCCAACCCATTGCCTCTCCCTGAAGTGCACACCCACTGCCCCAAAAGCCATGCAGACCAGCTGCCCTATGAATTTGGAGAGAGGTGGAGGCACAAGACATTTAAACTGGGAGTTGGGAAAGGAAAGGAAATCACAGCATTTTGGGCTTTGATGGGGAAACAGAACGGTGAACTTGAAAATGGGAGGTCTTGTGGGGAAATTCATTAAATGAGATGAGGTAGTTCAACAAGCACAGTTAAACTGTACAGGTAAAAGGCTTTGCAAATTAAATGCATGTGCATGACTGAAAACCTGCAAGGAGTAACTTAAACAATGACATAACATTTTTTTGGACCACTATGCACAGAAATGACACCCAACTAATGCAGGATGGGCTTTCTGTTTTGGAGGCAGTAGAACCACACTTCTTCTCTGTATCACCTTCTCTGTAGTTCTCTCCCACAAGCCCATCTTCACTTTTCTCTTAAGTTCTCTCAGATTTTCTTTGTATTTTCAGCTTACACTGCTTTTCCACAGCATTAACCAACAGTATGTTCTTCTCAGCAGTCTTCTTCTGTGTCAGGAATGTTCCCCATCTGCAGATAAACTCTAAGGCAACCAAATTTTAATTTCCTAATTAATTTTTAACTTCATAGAACCATATTAATTCCATATAATAAAATATAATATTTATTTATATAGTAATAGTTATAATTAGATTTTAAATTTATAGTTAAATATTTTATAAGAATACAAGAACAGCTGTAATCGATCAAAGCAAAAGTCCATCTAGCCCAGTAGGTTCTACGACGTGAAGAGGAATTTAGCATCATAGGTGCTACTTGTTTTGAATTGGAAGCAGCAAAAAGGATGGAGGCAACTGTCCCTTATTTTTAGTCAGAGTATTTGACATATCTCCAGAATAAACAGAGAAGGTCTTCTTTAAGTAAGCAGGCATCTGTATGCAAAAAACCATCCAGGTGATTTGTTCTCAGTACCCCCTCCACACATCAGTGAATCAGTTATGAGCTGACTCCTTCAACCATTTGTGGCTTCTTGTTTGTGGATTCATGCCTTGCCCAAATTGAAATCAGCAGGAGCACCTACTCCTAGACATAATCTGGCTGTGTCAGTTGCCAACAGCAATTACAGGAACTCATGGGGAACATTGGCGGCAGGTTACTGAAACAGATGTCAGTTGTAACAACACAGGCATGAGACTGAATTTCAGAGTGCAAGCAGCCCAAGGTGCCGTGTGGAAGTTCCAACAGGTCCAGTCACAAATCAGACCACCACCTAAAAATCACAATTTTCAACCACCATTCATATTCAGAGCAAGCCCTACGCTCATCTACCTCATGGAATCACAAATAAATCACAGCATTAAAATGCTTTTTTATTTCCTATTAGGGCTTTTTAACCTTACCACAAGTATGAAAAGTAAAGAGTTGGGGATGTGACAACAAGCAATTAGAAAAATAAGCTCATTGTTATGTTGCAGGAGGATAGTCGTTCTAGGAATAAAGCTAGTAAAATTTAGAGATTAATTGTACTGGAAGACTTCTTTTTAATATATTGAATTTTAAAGCAAATGAAGCCATGAGATGTTTCTGAAAGTTTTTGCTACTGTCACTCACAAATGTGCTCCCTTTATAATTCACATCTCTGCTCTGCACAGGTTAAAAGAGGAAAACATCTTGAAAATGCCAAATATGCTTATGCAAATAATCAATAGAGGTCTGTCTGCCTCATGATAAGAACTGTCCTGGGCCTGCCCCACCTTGTTTTCTATTCAATCTTATGGCCACAAGCAGAGTCCCCTGTCCTTCTAAGGTAAAAACCCCAAAGGTGAGAGCAGGATCAACACAGCAGAGTGAGTTTTACCACAATTTACATTGCTTCACAAGTCAGGCTTGGGTCTACAAATTCTTCAAATGCTTCACAAACCCACTTGTCACCCCAGCTCCCAGAGTACATCCTGTACTCTCTCAGAGTACCCCTTCTCCCCTAGGGAAAGCCAGAGCAGGTAATATGTAGCCTGTTTTCTGCATTATCTAAACATCCTGGGGGAGTCCTAGGGCAGCCTGAAGAAGACAGCTCCCCATGTACTGGTTGTTGTCCCACTATACAGAGGCAGCAACCAATCTGAAACTTCTCAAAAAAGTTCGGCATAAAGTACATGCATTTCCACTAACAGACAAAACATTCGTATCACTGATAACATACAAATTAACTGAAATGGGCCATTGTCATAAACATTGCCTATGAAAAAGACTAGTTCTATATATAGCTAGGCAAATTACTCACTAAAAACAGCCTTTAGCTTCTGTCTACATCATTCAAACCAAGACTAGGAGAGGCGCCATCCTTCCTGCCAGAGAAGCACATCAGGCACTGTAAAGCCTCGGCAGGGAAAGACTACGAGAGGAAGATTGAAAGAGTGTGATGTTTAAGGGTGGCACACTGAGCATGGAGAGGCAAACTCAGTGTGCAAACACTTAACCAAAGAGCAGTGACACCCTAACTCCCTGCTCAGGAAGTTGGATGGCCGGTGCCACCCTTACATCCATGCCCACAGGAAGAGAGGTTACTTCTTTTGTCAAATTGTCTGCAGCTGCAACTTCCAGTCAGTGAAAGTCAGCAAAAAGTAGCCATCCTAAATATTTGCCTGTGTTTTCCAGCTTTTTCTACCTTGTGACTATTTGATTTGTCCCGCTGTACTCCTGGAAGATGCAGGAGATGCTGGAGTGGTGGATACTTTCTGCCTGCTCTGCCTGCTAAGTCAGATCCCAGCACAGTTTCAAGCTTGCCCGAGTGTCTGCTATAAGCAACATTTTAAACCAAAGATAATGTCAACCAAAAATGTATTTCCTTTCACAAACTGCATGAAAATTGAGGTGAATCAAGACATGTACATTTTTTTAAAATTCTTTGCCAGTATTATCTCACCTATGAGTACAAATAGATTTTAAAGGTTTTGAAGTAAATGGGTTGCATTTTGTATGTTTTTAGATCTTTAAAAAGGAATATATATTTGGAAAGTCTGACTCTCATGGACCTCATTAAAGAAATACAGGATACAATGTCAGAGAGCCAGGGACAAGTCTGGCCTCAGGTCTTTCACCTCCTCTGCTGCAGATCACCACCCTCTTGGCTTCAGAGCTGGCAACAGAGATCTGACAAGTCAAATAAAATAACAAACTACTTTACAATCACACACAGATATATATATATATATACATATATATATATATATATATATATATATGTATGTATGTATGTATATATGTATATATACAAA
>WBMY01000911.1:34468-72060 GCA_013397315.1 Donacobius atricapilla
AAAATAAATAAGTATATTTCTGATCTGCTCGAGCCATGCCTCAGCCTAGACAGAGAGCACGGCCCCCACGTCAGAGGGCACCAGCAGAGTTCCCAGAAATAAATTTCTATGTGTGTGAAAGAAATTAGCTGTAAAAGACTCAGCATACGAATCCCACTCTACTGGAGTCTTTTGCACAGACATGGATAGAATCCACTGATGCTTTCAAGGAGCGTGAAGGCGATTCGGCGCGTTTGACGGCAGCCGCCGGAGCGCAGGCGGGCGGCGGCCGGAGCCGGGAGCGCCGCGAGTTCCAGGGGCCGCTGCTGCCACCCGGCGGCACCCGGGCAGTAAAAAAGGCTAAAACAAAAATAACCCAAAGCTGATGTTTGAAACGCGCAATACTCTGATCATAGGTCCAAAATACATTTCTTGAATATGTTTTATAACTCTCCAAGCTTTTATTTAAAAAAAAAAATGCAAAAGGCAAAGTCTATTGCACACACACAAAAAAAGCAACAATCTAAAATGGGATGCAACATTATTTTCTTTTCAAGTACTAATAAAAAAGTCACTTGTTCACATTACTGACTCCTCTGATTAGCTCCCAGAACCTGCAAATATCTAGCATGAAACTTTAAATCCTGGTTTATTTTTGCACGAACACAGTCAAATGGAGCATTAAGGACTCACAAAGTTTCTTGATACTCAAAAATAACATATAGCCAGAAACATGCCTAAGCACTTGGCTGACTGGCATTGAACGGCCTGGCATGGAGTATTAAACACATCCTGTATATTTCTGTGCCCAGTCTAAACTGTGTACTCTGAAAGGAGCAGGCTTTAACAGCAGCTGAGAGAGCACTATCAGAAATTTCTCTCAACACCCTTGCATACAGCAAGAATGTTCCACACTGCAGGGGCACAGCCAACCATCAATAAGTGCACCCCTANAATAAAATAAAAAACTACTCTACAATCACACACAGATATATATATATATATACATATATATATATATATATATGTATGTATGTATGTATGTATATACACAAATATTTGTAGATATATGCCAAACCATTAGTTTAGTACAATAAAATATACTTTCTGGAGGCACTGTCAGGTCCAAATAATCTATCATCCCACATTTCATCCCATAACTGCCAAAAGCTAAGGTAGTTTCAAGACCTATAAATACACTTCTAAAGGGAATATTTAACTTTGTTACAATTTATCTCTCTCAAAAGTTCAAAATTATACTAAAAAAGTTGATGAGAATGATGAGTGCTTTCCACTGCCAAAGTCTCATGGAAGTTTTGACTAGTCCCAGGGTAAGGGTAGAAGGGGTGGAAACAGCAATACACCTGCATTCCTATAGGATATCCCTAAGTCCTCATACAAGCACAAAAATCACACCAAAAAAAGCAGTCAGTTACGCACTAAAAGAGAAAAAGGGTTTGTGATGCGAGTCACCTGGACATCAGTTGTTCTGTCTCTGAAACAGATACATACAAAACCTCAAATGGTACAGTCAGCAGAGAACAGCCCACCCTCTGCTGACAGGCAGCTGCTCCAGGGACTACAAAAAAACGACTTCTCCTGGGTGAATTTGTTTAAGCCTTCTGGTTTCTCAGTTCTTTTGTAACACCCCCAGGTTGGGCAAGAGCCATTACCTTCCCTTTCAGGAAGGTGACCCAGGCAGGTCCCACACTTCACCAGCTGCACGGTATGATAACCATTTTCTAAGCTCTACTTGATAGTGGGCTGCAGAAGACAAGTGTGAGTAGACTGAAAAAGTGTCTAGTCAAAGCGGTAGCAAAGAAAGCACCAAGTGAGTCCAGATAAACGCCCATCGGCAGTTGGTTGTACATTCTGCAAACTAGGTGTTTAAATAAATATAAGCATATAAATATATTTAATATACAAATATAAATAAATATTAAAATGTATTTAATATATTTANAAAGTCTATTGCACACACACAAAAAAAGCAACAATCTAAAATGGGATGCAACATTATTTTCTTTTCAAGTACTAATAAAAAAGTCACTTGTTCACATTACTGACTCCTCTGATTAGCTCCCAGAACCTGCAAATATCTAGCATGAAACTTTAAATCCTGGTTTATTTTTGCACGAACACAGTCAAATGGAGCATTAAGGACTCACAAAGTTTCTTGATACTCAAAAATAACATATAGCCAGAAACATGCCTAAGCACTTGGCTGACTGGCATTGAACGGCCTGGCATGGAGTATTAAACACATCCTGTATATTTCTGTGCCCAGTCTAAACTGTGTACTCTGAAAGGAGCAGGCTTTAACAGCAGCTGAGAGAGCACTATCAGAAATTTCTCTCAACACCCTTGCATACAGCAAGAATGTTCCACACTGCAGGGGCACAGCCAACCATCAATAAGTGCACCCCTATTTATGATGAAGCTGACACATCAGTAAAAGGGAAGGATCTGATCTGGAGGGAATGTGGCAGGCACCTCTGCCTGCTTGTCCTGGCAGAGAGACTCATGGAGAAATATCCTGACACTTCAGGCGCACGGGAAAATGATGAGCATCAGATCTCTCTACACTGCAAAACAAAGTCATACCAAGTAGCAAACTCCCATGCTGAACCCCTGCTCTCAGAAGAACTGAAGAGATCACTAGCAAAAAGGTAACAGGGTGACAGTACAATAAATATTCTTCTCATCACCTTTACTGTTTACTCTGTAGTGACCAATCCTTACATTCAGAACCAGCTGATACTGAGTGACTTTTTTGCTACAGACTCCACCAGAATTCATGCAGGAAGTACCAACACATTGCAAGAACAAAAATGGAAAACAAAAGCATAGGGTACTTATCTGTTACTGCAAAGAGCTTCACAAACTGACTCAAAGCCTTGCCTATGAAAATTAGGATGGTGCTAAATATTAGCTAGATGCTTCATTTGTGTCTCTGCTGACACAGTCCTGGCATCACAGAATTTCATGTTTCCTATTTCAGTGGAAAATAGTTCCCCTGGGCTGGTGGCATAAAGCATAACCCAAATGACATCACATGCCATGTACCACCCAGCTGACATAAACCTGCTGAGATCTAACCAGGGAAGTTTTGAAGAAGGCTGTGACAAGTCCAGGGATGTAATGCACACGTGAAACTATCTCCAGTCTTCGTGAGAAATAAGCCAAGTTGCCAAGTGGATTTGGTCCCCTCAGGCTTATCTCCAGAAGAGAAACTAAGTTACCAGAAACTCAGTCTGCTTTAATGGCAGGCAAACAGCAGGCTGTAGCACCCTGTAGCATTAAATGAAGTATCAGGGGTAACAACCACTGTCTTCACATTCTTTCAGAGTTCTGAAAATTAGAAAAAAAAAAAAAAAACAAACAAAAACTTCACTGAAGTTTTTCCCCTTCTCTCCACACGGATACCACCCTCCAAAAGGTCTCAGCTGCTATTATTTTGTATCCTTATATTTGATTGGACAGCAGAACTGTGGTGGGTTGACCCTGGCTGGAAACCCCGCGCTGACCAAGCCACTCTATCACTCCCCTCCTCAGCAGGACAGTGTGGGAGAAAATAAGATAGACAAAATCCTCACGGATCAAGTTAAAGCAGTTTGATTTTAAAAAGGCTGTGCATGGAAGCAAATGAAAACACAAGATTTATTCTCTGCTTCCCATCAGCAGGCAGTGTCCAGCCATTTCCTGGGAAGCAGGGCTCCAGTGCGTTTACCAGCTCCTTTGGAAGACAAACACCATAACATAATCTCCTTTCCACACCCTTCCCTCTCCAGCCGTCTCTTAAATGTGGTACCTGAGCAGGTATCTCACATAATGGAATATCCTCTGGTCAGTGGGTCAGCTGTCCTGGCTGTGTCCCCCCCTCCAAGATGTTGCCCACACCAGTCGCCTGGCCAGGCGGAATGCTGGAGAGACAGCTTTGAGGCCGTGGAGGGCTACTCTGCAGCAGCCAAAACACTGGAGTGTTCTTGACAACCTTCTAGTTGCCAAGGCAACACACAGCACTGTGAGACACGCCATGGGAAAACTACTCCACCTCAGCCAGACTCAATAGAAGTGTTTAATTCAGCAAGGTACTGAATCTTTTTTAAAAAGTCTTGTCAGCAGTTACTTGTTTCTCAATCTCTATATTTAATGCCTCAGCAAGTTTTTTTTCATTGCAACCTTTTTCTGTTCTCAGTCTTTCCTACTTGTCAACACCCATTGGGGCAATTTTCCTTCATAGGTCTCAGCTTTGTGCAGGATCCTTTGTTCTTCCAGCTAAATCAGAGGGAATCTGAAGGAACAGCTACCTTGTTAAAAGTCTGGATTCACCTGAAGTTGAGAGGGTACTCCTGAGGTAAAACTCAAAGTAGTTGGGGTACTGCTGAAGTACATCCAGTTTAAATTCATGGTTACTTAAACACAGGCTTAAAAAAAGCAATCTCATCATAGTAAATGTATATAAATCAGATCACCATGAGTAGAGTAAACTAATTAATACTTGAAAGGGCCATTTAGAAAATAAAAGAAAAAAAATCACAGAAAGACTGTTTCCAAAAGCAACAGATACTTCTAATAAATAACTGTGAGACTTTGAAATCTCTAGTTATGTTACTCCATGAAACATAATAAGGAGCTAAGATTTTTTTTTTTAATCAGCATCTTAAATAGTAATTGTTAGCTACAACATTCAGTGCATATACAGCATTTTTCATCTGCTACTAATTAGAAAGGAAAATCTGGAGAATGACTTGGAAAATCATACCCCAGGTATTAGCACACAAACAATGAGAGTAAGAATCGAATACATTTATGAAAGACAGGGAATTTGTCTCATAGAAGCAGCTGATAGCATTGCAAAGTTTGCTAAAAGGTAACAGACAAGCTGCTGCTCCAGATTCAGAGGCAGTAGGAAAATGGACAAGTTCCACTGAGTGCAGAACAGTATACCACATATTCTCAGACCCCCTGGAGAATATGAAACAAGGGGAAGCCTATTACCTGAATTTTAAGAGTTTTTCCTGTAGTGATGGAAAAGAAAAAAAAAAAAGGAAAAGAATTTTCAAGTTGTGTAAGCCAACAGAGCTTTTGGGGGAGGGGTGTGTGATTTCAAGTCTGTAGGTACCTAGCTGTGTGGTAATATCAAAGAAATGTGTTAACTAGTCTGCTGTATGCAGAAGTAGTTTACCACTGAGGTGTTACATGCGGTCCACAGAGGTAGGAAAAAAACCAGAACTGAAATCTAGAGGAAAACTTAGATTGTTACATAGAATCTGAAAATCACTTCCACTGGAAGTATACTCTGAAACAAGGAGAGCAGCAGAGGCTCAGAGCATGACTCAAGAAATGGTGCAAAACACACTTCTTTAGGACCTGGTAAAATGTCTGAGATAAAAGACTTTATCAGAAAAACATGCATGAATTAAAATTGTTTGAAAGGCCGGTTTTGAAACAAAAGGTATTTTTACTGGTAGCCTACGAAGCCCCAGAGACTTCAGAAAGATAAATTTTCTCTCACAATCTTGCAAACTCACCTTTCATGCCCTTGACAAAGTATTTCTCAACCTTTCTAAACCTGGCTAGACGGGCTCACGGAATCACAGAATATACTGAGTTGGAAGGGACCTGCAAGGATGGGCCTTAAATGAATGACCTATATGGGGATGAAACCCACATTAAAACCTTGGCATTATTAGCATCATGCTCTAACAAACTGAGCTAAACTCAGTCTTGCAAAAAAGAATGTATCATTATGCTCATGTATGACCCCAGATTTCTTTTATTTATTTATTTATTTATTTAATATACACTCTCCTTTATTATTTTACCCTTCATTCATGTTTTTCCTCAGACGATTGTGCTTTTGCCCAGTAGCAGATTTATCCTGGTCTTCTATTATGGTAAGGCCTCAGTGAAGCCTATGGTACATGCATACACATATATTCAGAATTATGTTGCTTTGCTCAACCCCCTTCTCCAATTTCCCCACTCCATTCTGAAGCACCACCCTTTCAGACTCACACCTGTTTAATTATAGCTTAGCTACAGCTATGGAATTACTTGACTACTTTTAAAGCCAGAAGAGAACCATGGAATTGTTAGGGTTGGAAGGGACCTTGTTGGAGTCCAGGGCAGGGGAAAACCCCTCAAACTGCCCTGGGGGGTCCAAGACCCTGGCTGAGACCCCAGGAAAGCACTGTCTTTGACCTCAGTCCATCGGAAAAACTTCCAACACTCATAGATGAATTGAAAACAACAAAGATTTAAAATAAATAGTAGTTTAGTTTGCCACAGGGTGAAAATTTGTAGTTTTGGGTTTTTAGTATGGAAGTAGCTCAGAGCAAGATGGAGAATTTTGGGCGGTGTCTCATGTTCTTCTTCGTCTACTCCATTTCCTGCTGTGACGGTGGCACAGAGACATTGGTAGAATGGATTCGAGGTAGAAATTGCGTGTTTAGAATAGGTGACAGTAATTGGCACAAAACCGTAAATATAGTACGTTTTTAGAGTTAATTGAATAAGAAATCTTTAAAAACGACCTTGGACTCTCCGTCCATATTCCTGTAGCTGCTTTCCTTCAGGGCACTGAGACTGCTGTAAGACCTTGAGATAAGAAATAGAATAAACACCTCTGAAGACCAATCCACAGGTTCCATCTCATCTTTTAAACCCTGGTACAGGACTTTGAAAGCAAAAAAAAAACTAATTAGGGGGTTGGTGGGGTGAAAATCCTGTCAGGACCTCTGGAGATCATCTGGTCCAACCCCCTGCTGAGGCAAGGGTCACCTGGAGCAGATGACACAGGAATGTGTCCAGGTGGGTTTTTCATCTCCAGAAAGGGGAAACTTCATGACCTCCCTGGGCAGCCTGTTCCAATGCTCTGCCACTCTCAAGGTAAAGAAGTTCTTCATGTCAAGGTAGAATTTCTTGCTTTAGTTGATTGCCATTACTCCTCGTCCTGTTGCTGAGCACCACCAAAAAGGGTCTGGCACCATCCTCTGACACCGCCTTTGAGATATTTATATGCACTCATGAGACCTCCTCCCAGTCTTCTCTTCTCTAGACTGACCAGGCCCAGCTCCTGCAGTCTCTCCTCGAGAGAGATGCTCCAGACCTCTCATCATCTTTGNGCGGCCGTGCGGTGCCCGCGGGCGGGGAAGGGGAGGCCGCGGGGGCCCGGGGCTGCTGTGCCGGCGCCGCTCCGGCTGCAAGGTCTCTTCCTCTGACAGTGTAGGTTTATCGCCCGCCCATCTCCAAACAAAACCAAAAAATAAAGTGTCCTTAGCCGAAAATTCGCGGTGGTTCTGCTGCTGTCCGTGGATTCCTGCTCTTGGAGGGCATCCCCGTGTTCCCAGCCTAAGGTTGCTGGGGGTTTATGAAACCTCCCTAAAGCGGCGGAGTCCGTTCCTGCTGGCATGCTTTCCTCCTCGGGGATGTGCGCTTTGGGTATGTGTGCAATAGCGTTTTATGTGGAATAGCGTATTCTCGGCAACGGTGAGCTTGCCTTGTCACGGCTCAGCTGTCCTGGGAGGGTGGAGCAGCACAGGCAGCACAGTTTCTTCTTTCGTTAGTGGGACAAACGTGGTACCCTGTAAAGTATTTTAATTCATAGTTGTTTTGAAACCAGCCGCTCATTTTGGGTCAGCTAAAAGTAGTGTGGCCCTGGGCTGTTGTGTTGCTGGCTAATGCCGAGCACACCCACACCTGGGAAAAGAAGAGTAACACATCCCAGACTGGTGAAATAGCCTCAGTCTTTCTGGAGTAATTAGTGAAATCTGTTAAACAGAAATTCATGGAAAAATGAGTTTCACTTAAATTCAGGAGATGCTTGTATACTTCTAGCAACCAAGCTTGTTTTCTGGATATTCATCTTAAAAGTTGATGCAGTTGCACTCAAAGCCTTTTAAATTTCTGTTTAAATTTAATGTGGCAAAGAAAAACGTGACCTCATATTTTTTCCTGTGAATTGTAAACATTTCAAATATCTCTAATGTTTTAACTTTTTTTTGCAGATTAATAAACTTACTGAGGCATTGTTAAAGAGCTAGAATGGGAGTGAAAGGAGCTTTAATTATTTAGTCCCAGTTAGGTTTTAACTACAGAAACATGAGATTACTCTGGGTCTTAGTTTTTGAAGTTGTAGGCATTCAGCTGGTCATAAGAAACAGGAATTAATCTTGGTATTTAGGTATTTCCTCTTTTCTCATGGTAAGACTTGACCAAAATACCGAAGTTTAAAATGGCTTGTTCTCATCTTGTTTTTAGCTTTTTCCTATTAATTGCTTTAGTCTGTGGATTTAAATAAATACTTAGACTGTAATCTATCATTTGGATTCTCTTGGCTTTTCTCTTGATTGTCCAGCTTGAACTAGGACTGCAAGAGTGTGGTATGCTAACGCAAGTCATTGGTATGAAGGATGATTTTTTTATCTCCTCTGTGATCTCAGAGTTTTACAACTACTCATGTGGTGCTTATTTTTAAAACTTCAACATTTTCTCCAGGTTTAAGTTTGTTTTATCATACAAGTTCCTCACTGCCATAATGAGGCTAGTAATTCTTGAAGATTATGATCAGGCTAGTGAATGGGCAGCCAAATACATCTGCAATCGTATTATCCAGTTCAAGCCAAGTCAAGGAAGATATTTCACGCTTGGTCTACCAACAGGCAAGTTTTATTCAAAGTCTTTGTAAATAACTAAGCCTAGAACAGTGTTTGTATCACTGCTAGCAGATACAGTATTTTAAAACCATAAATATTAATTTTGGTTATACTAAACTTTTTTTAAAAATATGGATTTGATTTTTGTGAAAAGCTGCGATAGTTTGAGAAACTGATAAATACTAAATGAGAAACAGCATATTACTTGTATGTTGAAAAGCACTGTAGCAAGACTTGACTGTTAAGACATTTAAATGCACTGAAAATGTTGTGCAGATACACAGAACAGTAGAAAAACTTTATTTAACAGGGAGTACACCTTTGGGATGCTACAAAAAGCTGATAGAATATCACAAAAATGGAGATCTGTCTTTCAAATATGTAAAGACTTTCAACATGGATGAGTATGTAGGTAAGATGTGCTATTATTTATGAACATACTGTACTGGTTTTGTTTTTTTTTCTCCTTATAAAAACGATTAAATACTTCGTCAAAGTACCAGGTTAGTCTAGTATGTTTGTACTCCTATATTAGACTGGTGTCCAAGCATTTTTCTCTGTTCCTTTATCTACAAAAATGCAAAAAATGAACACTGGGCTAAATTCAGTGTTTCACAATACTTCTTTAGAAATTATATTGTCATGTAATAATGGGACTGCATTTCTGACACAGACTTGTCACTCTGGGATAAGATGTATGTGGAGGGAATGTAAACCAGTTACCTTGTACGTGCCAACAGGAAACCTTCCTGATGTAGTTTCAGGTCTTGCTTCATTTGGCTCAGGTTTGCCTTGCATGCCTCACATCAGCTACATACAGACTAGAATTAAGGCTGTTTGGTTAAGTCTTGTCATATGGTAATTTCATTCTAAATTATTTCAGGGCTTCCCAGAAATCATCCAGAGAGCTATCACTCCTACATGTGGAATAACTTCTTTAAGCATATTGACATAGATCCGAATAATGCTCATATCCTTGATGGGAATGCACCAGACTTACAGGCAGAATGTGATGCATTTGAAAAGAAAATTGAAGAAGCAGGGGGGATTGATCTGTTTGTTGGAGGTATGAGGAAATGCTCTATAAGTTACAATTCAAGCATGTACACCAGTTCTTTACTCATCATTTTCATAACCTGACTAAACCCCAGATTTTTCAATTATTGTGTAAGAAAGTTCTGTGACTGATGAAAAATCAGTATTAATTCCAAAAAGAATGGTCGGTGTCCAAGTTTCTAATGACTTAAGTAAGTATTTATTGAAAGTGGGGAACCAAAGGGAAAGATGAGCCCTTTTTTATTCATTTATATTGAGATAATGTGCTGACTCTCAGGTCTGGAATGAATTGTTTTTTTTAACTTTGAAAAGGCATTGGTCCAGATGGCCACATTGCATTCAATGAACCGGGATCAAGTTTGTCTTCAAGAACAAGATTAAAGACTTTAGCAATGGACACCATTTTGGCAAATGCTAAATACTTTGATGGAGACTTATCCAAAGTACCAACTATGGCGCTAACAGTTGGTGTGGGTACAGTGATGGATGCTAGAGAAGTAAGAACTCATTTAGTTCTGTTTGCATGTGTATTTTCAAGATCAGTTGGTATTGATACTGGGATTGAAAGTAAAGAGGCCTTTGTTTTGCAGGTGATGATTCTTATAACGGGTGCACACAAGGCCTTTGCACTGTACAAAGCAATTGAAGAAGGAGTCAATCATATGTGGACAGTTTCTGCTTTCCAGCAGCACCCTCGCACTATCTTTGTGTGTGATGAAGATGCTACTTTAGAACTAAGAGTTAAAACTGTGAAGTACTTTAAAGGTGAGCACTGAATCAGAGGTCACGTGTTTACACAAAACCGACAGCTTTGAAATTATATTGATTTAAATCTGAGCCTTCCAACACTTTGCAGTCACTAATGTATAATATTATATAGTGAAAATATTAAATATTAACTTATTTCTTGTGTTTGGTAAATTGCCTGGAGGTATAACATGTGCTACCTACATTCCAAACAAATCTACTTGGGAAGAGTATTTCCTTTGCTTCCAGTTTGAAACAATAGTTTAGTAATCTTTAACTTCAAACAGCAGCAATCTGGTGTTTCAGAACACAGGTCTTAAGTATACTGGAAAGTTTAGCTTAAAAAAATCTTAATACATTTATTAATCCTGATACATTTCCATGCTGCTTTTGCTATGTGCTGTAATGTGGTGTCTAGTAAACTGTGATACAGACTTTGAAGCCACCTGAGGACATTTTTCATGTGCAATTAACATAACCATCTACACTGCCTTTGAAAACATTGCACCCTTTTACTGTGTGTGTTTTTCATATTTGTAGTAGGTATATTGGGGCAAACTTGAAGTCAGGATATTTGATAGTGATTGAGACTTCCTAGACTGAATTCTGAGACTACAGGAGCTGACAGAAGTAATTTTCTCCTGACTATATTAGCACAGCACATACCATTGTGTGACTCAGTTGTCTTTCTCACTAGCATGGGTACCTGTAGTAGCTGAGGTATCAGAGATCAAGAGAGCATTATATCACCAGTGCTCATATATGTATTAGATTGCAATTTGGACATTTCTGTGATTTTTATCCTGATACCTCTTGTAGCCAGCTTGCTAATTTTGGATTTTTCCATATGCTGTTCTCTGCTATGTATTTGTGGGGTAGGAGGGAGGGTTAGTCTTTTCCTGTATCGCAGTGCCAGATAGTACTTACTGTTGTTTTCAAAGATAAAACTTCTGTAACTGCTTGGGTAAATTTTAAACATTATCCCGTATTTTATATAAGCAGAGGCTTTGCTTGGGAAATACAATCCTAATGTAGAATCACTAGGTATAAATGACACTGAACAGTGCTTTAAAAAACATCAAGGGCTACAATTTATGAATGTGTGCTATTGTGTCACTGTATTTAATTACCCTTTAATACACAGCAATAGAACTTTTAAAAAGATGGTTTACTTTAAACTTACTTAATTTTACCTACTCTCAAATCAGTGAGATTTTTTCCCCTTATTAGATGCAGGAGAAATCAGTGTGGGTCAATCTGGAATTATTTCTGAATCTTGATCTTCAGGTTAGACTTCTTAGGGAAGCTAGGTAGTTTTTAATACTGCTGTTTATGGTAGTGATTTAAGGAAATTTTTCACCACTTAAAACTTTCAATATGAAACTGCAAGTCTGGTGCATTCCTTCAAGAAAATCTTTTGTTTCTCACTGTTTCTCCTGTAACACTTTCACTAACAGGATTTAAATATTCTTCATTAAGTATGACAGAAGCTATACTTTGTAACCATTTTTCATGCATCTAAGAAGTGGGTAATTATTTCCTTTTCATTTCCCCTTTTGAGAAGAGGAAAATATTGGTAGGAAGTTAAATGTTTTAAGGCTCAAAACATGTTTCTAGTTTGCATAGTGTATGCAGCTGTTACTCTTTCTGGACAAATGACTTTTATGTCAAATGTATACTTAAGTTTTTGTCACTGTTAAACTGAAAAAGTATTAGACTTGATCTAACATCTGTATTTTATATTAAATAATCACATAGTGATTAGTAATAGATGCTGCGTAAGATGCCTTTTTTATGGTCACCTACATTAATGACCTTAGATTGTATAGTTAGCTCAAATTTCATGTTGCTGCAGTGACACTAAGGTTGCCACCAGCTGCATCATGTAGCAAAGACATTTGAATATACTTTGCCATAGATAATCACTAAAATATGCAGTACTGTGAGATTTCTTTCACGGTGTCTAAGAAAATTACTTTTAGCGTTGCATATTTTAATTTTAGAAGCTAAATCTTTAGTTCAATACTAAAATGGACTTTTACTTAGCAGATTGTGAACACTGATCATTATTGTTATTAGTCCTCAAGTTGAAACGAGATTAAAAACCTGCCAAGTCATCCAATGTCATACATACCTAGATGTAGGCAACACTTTTACTAAGTTATAGCAAAGTTAAGAAGGAAGCATCTTTTTTATTAGTTGCATTTCAGCATTTTCCAGAATTAAAGTAGTTGAAGAGGGAAAAAAATAACCCCCTAATCATAGCTGTGGAGGACTTGTATATGACAAAAAAAAAAAAGCCCAGCTAGAACAGAAAACAGTTGAACTGCTGAAATTGAGTCTGCACTAAGAGTTGGGATAAGTTAATTTGATTTTTCCTGACTAGGACCACAAGTACATGATTATTACAAAGACAGCATTACCACAATGCTAGAACTTTGCAAAAGAACTCAAGCTGTCAAAGTCTCACTATATGTGCATCTGATTTTTATGGCAAATTGTGGTGTGAGGGAATTTTGTTGCTGTTACACAGTTACAATACACAAAAAAGGGATGTATTCAGCTCATTTGGAAGTATTCCAGATGTGCTTTTTTGGGTCTGTTATCAGAGAACTGTCTGGTCCCTGCTCAGCTGCTACTGAATATGTCATTAGTATGCAACTGATACAGGAATATATCTGCTGTCTCTGATTCTGAACTACTTTAAATAGTCATTGTCATTCTCTTCGATGAACTATTTAAAATGTATACTTTGAAGCAAATTCCAAATAAAAATGATAAAAATGTGGATAGAAGGACATGTTAACAAAGTATAACTAATGTAAAGCTGGCGTTGTTGCTTTCCCCCCAAGGTTTAATGCATGTGCACAATAAGCTTGTGGACCCACTGTACAGTATGAAAGAAAACTGAAAGAAGACGGAAGAGGAACTACATGTGGGTCAGCAGCAACAGTTTTAGGTAGCAGATGAGTTCACTGCTATGCAATATGCTGAAAACTGTTTAAAATGGGAAATCCTAGGTACTGTATTTTTAAAAAGGTCCAATATCTGTACATTCACATTCCATCTCTTTGCTGTGTTGTGCATTTTGCTTTAACATTTGGAGCTCTGCTGTTGGCTGGTACATCACTAAATGTAACAGAACAAACTTGGGAGAAGACTGCATGTTCTGTAGAGAGGGGAAAAGCAGAGCACTTACTCTAGCACAGCAATGTATTGCATCTGCCTCATGTTAGAGATGATGACACTTCATTTCCCAGAATTCTTAATTTTTGGCTTGGTTAGTGTAACTACATTTTGCATTTGTGTCTGTAGGCAGAATGATTTTGGCCTTTGTTAATACTATGGACTTGTAATAGTTGTACAATTTCTACTATGAAATGTTCTGTTTACGTATATCTAATGTACACTGAGCTTTTGCACTTGGTTGCCTTAAATTTGTCTTAAACAGTTTTTGGGCATCTCAAGTCCTGCTGTATATTTTGGGCAAATGAAGATATAAAACCAGTGCCTAAAAATGCACCAAATTCTTTGAAGTTACAACTTGCTCCCTGGATAAAAATATTAAACTTCTACAATAGCACTTTTTCCTCTCATGTACTTCGAATTACTTTAGGATTTTTATATTTTTGGTAATCAAGCTTTATACAAAAGGAAAAATATCAATGTTCCTTTCTGGAGGTACCTGGTCAATTATATAACTGATGTTACAATTAAATGCCTGAAAAGAGGTTAATTTACAGGAATATAATGTCTGCAAATGATCATTTAAAGCCAGCTGTTAATCACTTTTTCATTGTATCATTATAAACATGCTGTTACAAGGAATGTTATTTCCTACTTTGAATATAAGTAAAACTTAAATATAAATCTCTTAATTTCAAAATTGTTTTATTTCTAATATAAATTGTCATTAGTAAATACTTCAGAATTTCAGGGAGTGATTAGGCACCAAAGGAGAAAGATGCGAGTTTACCGACTGAAGACGGTTTTTGGTAAAGCCCTTGTGTAAAATACTCACTGCAAGAACGTGCAACTAAGTGTAATTTCAACAATTTAACTTTTAACCAATGGCAAGCATGTAGTGTTTATTACAAAATCACATTATCTCCCCAGGGCTGTGATAGTCTCATCTAGCTCACCTTTCTCATAAATGGACTTATAGATTCCTTTCAAATCTGGACTGTTTTCTGATTCTGTGAAATTACAAAAGCATGGAAGCATCTGTCTATAGCAGTGTAGGAAGCCAGGCCTGATGTTTCAGTTCTTAACAGTACACTGAACATCCACACATTTAAAACAGGTTTTAAGGCTCAGTTTATGTAGATGTATTTTTGAAGCATACTGCAGCATTGTGGGGAGAAAAACTTAAAAAGACTGCCTTTCAGGAGAATGCTGTTCCAGGTAATGTATGACTCAAAATGCAGTATTAAGTTTGCCATTAGCCTTTACAGCTAAGCAAGTTTATAAACAGTTCTATTGCAAAAAGCATGAAACTAAAAGTCTTAACGAAATTAGGTTAGAATTAAAGCAATTGAATCATGTTTTTATCTTGATGATCATCATCCTTCACATGGCAAAATGGAGAATTCTGTTAAAACAATATTCTTGTTCTTCGTTCCAGCACACCTTTCAGCCATGTGCCTTGTTTGGCAACCTTACCAAATAAAGCCCTTTGTGTTCTCAAGATGTGCAAGATCACAAAAATAATATCTTTTCTCCCTTTTTATCTCCTTGACCATCTGTGAAACACAGGCCAGTTTAAATACCTGTACAGCAGAATCTGTCTGTCCTTGAGTGGGTCTGGGACTGTTTCTGCCTCTTTCAATGAACAGTTTTTGGTTGTTCTCCAGCTTGTTTCTTTTGTTACACAATGTTTTTGGTTTTGTTTTTTTTTAATTATGAGTGCTATAGGATGTAACTTTTTTTAAATACTACCACACTGTTTCCATTATTTCATTCCTTAAGATACTTCCAAATCATTTTATGGAATACCATTTCTTCAGGAAAGTACCTTCCAAACTTGTCAACTACTAAAAGCAAGTCAACCCTTTAAGTTGCATAAAATTTAACCTGTTACTCAGCTGTAATGCCGTACCAAGCATTTTCAAGTTCAGTAGGTCTTAAGAGTAAATTCTAAGTTAGCCTAGCACATCAAGGTTTACTATTTTATTCTTTTTCTCATTTTAAGGTTTTTTCAAAGAAAAGGGGGAAAAGAAAAAGTAACTAGGTAGAATCAGGTACTTTTGTGTCAAAAACTAATACTTCATGTACTGTACATGTACTAACCAGTTCATTTAAGTTCTTGTTCTCGAAACTGATATATGTCCAAGTCCTCTCAGAATTAAGTCTCCAATTTGTTTTTTTTTTTCTGCCTCAGGGGACTATAGTAAGGCTGAAACAGATTCACAAGGCAGCTTTTATCCACATATGTAACTCATTTAATTAGGTAACATACACTTAATGTGTCACTCAGCAAGGATATGATTACTGTCTGGATAATTTTTAGCTTCTGCCTTGTTCCTCAGTACAGAACCAGTGCTTTCTTATAGGTCTAGTTCAAGGAGTGGGGAGGACCCTGTTTTATCTCCTTTGCTCCTAGCACATATCCCTGGATTTGTAGTTCCTTAAATGCTAGCTTTTACAGAGGAGGAATGATAAATATGTTAGAGAGCCTTTATCCACAGCATCCTTCCTTTCTTCGGGGTCAGCAGCAACAGTTTAGGTACCTTTATTAGAGATACAGATACCTTGTTAACATCCAGAGCTTTGGTTTTTGGTTTTTCAGTGCACCTGAAACAGCTTCAAATTAAAAAAAAAAACCAAAAAACACAAATACAACAAACAACCACAATCAAACAGAAAAAAGCCCCAACAAACCATTAAAGTATCAGAACTCCCTCTCCCCTTTTCCTGTACTCTGAAACTAATACAGGTTGAAAGGCAGCAAGTCCTGTTAACTCCATCCCTCCAAAGATTTTCTCAATCCGTCCTTGTATCCAGGCTGAAATACAAGAAGTAGTGTGATTAAAGTGAAGTTACAAGCCTGTAATTTAAGGGCAGACATTCCTGGTGATTGAGTACTTTAGTAGGTATGACTAGCAATTTGTTCTCTAAAATATATTTAATAACAAGAAATTAAGATCTGTGAAAAGCGAAACTAGTCCCTGAAGATCCAAAAAATTAATGCAGCTCAAAAGCTTTTAGAGGTGGGTAAACAGTTGTAAATACAGCATATAATAGGGTCATTAACTTATAATTGCTTTGTGTGCGCTTCCAGAAGTAATAGCTTACGTGATGCACACTACACTGCAGCGTTTAACTGGGGACACACTGACAAACTTCAGTATGTAAACAATATAACTTCACCCATTACACTAAGATATGCTATAACCAAACCTTCATGTAAAATGAATTTTTTAAGGCCTGAATTGGTCTTACCAGTGAAACAGGTACAGATCTTGTGTTTTAATATATTAAAACTTAAAATTTCCCTGCAGATAAGTATAGCTAGGCTGAACGAATGGTAAATTTACACACATAAACTATGTGGTAAATTAAAAGTTTTGATTTTTTCATCTGATATGAAAGCATCACAACTTCCCGACAACAGCAGCTTTGGAGAAAGTAAAACAAGGAAACAGCTTGATACTTAATGTGCCAACAGTTCAAACTTTCAAAGAAAAAAAAAAAAACAACAAACCAACACTGCATTATTTGTCAATATGTACCTTTAAATTATTTTTATAACCTTTTTTCCATATGGTTCCTCTCATATAGAGACTTGCTACACAAAAAAACCCCGAAGTTATGTTAAAGTTTAAGTGTTAAAAGTATAAAAACAGTAAAAACGAAAAAAATACAATGTGAACTTTTAGATGCAGTCTTAACTTTAATTTCATAATAATCTACAAATATATGTACATTTCCTTCCAATTCATCTTCCCATACATACTAAATTCATGCCATTTAAAGTCCAGTAGGTTCCCTCTCACAGTGATAAATCATGTATTACCTCACTTGGCTATTGTCTGCAAAAAGCTGACATGATGAATGATCAGATGTCAATGATCTCTATTTGTCAGTTTCTCTCTTTAGAACTCGTATAAAGGCATCTCTTGGAACCTCAACATTGCCAATTTTTCTCATCAACCTCTTGCCTTCTGCTTGCCTCTTTAAAAGCTTCATTCTTCGTGTAATGTCTCCACCATACTGTGGAAAAAAAAAAAAACAGACTTACTAAGCCTAAACTACAACTGCATCTACAGTACATTGCAGCCACGCAAAACTCAAGGGTCTAAAAATAGTCAGAAAGGCTGGTTGTATTTTGACAAAAAGATTATTTTGTACTCCAAATAGTTTGGCCTACAGGCCACTACTTAAAAAGAACAAGGAAGCAAATAAGCACATTAATTTGGACAACTGCGTGTTGAAACATGTTGCCTAAATATATACATTCCTGTAAGCCTAGCTAACACCAGACAACACATTAGATCCAAATCCCCTTGGAATAGCAGCAGGATGCCAGCTCAGATACAGTAAGGCATTTTGACTAGCATTAAGTGCTTACATCTAGAAAAATGAACTAAACCCTTGTACAGTGTTGAACAGACACCATCCCACAGCTCTGCTTAGCAGAATTCTATTGCAGTTGTGAGAAAGGGACACTTGTTTAGTATTTTCCAATATGTTCACTTCAGAGAGTTAAATCCAAGCTAAGTAAGAGGACATCAGTTTTCCCATAGCTTTGTTGAGTCTTGTCCACAGTCAACTACTGGCACATTTAAAACTTTATTACAATGTATTACTGCAAACTTAAGTAGAAGTCTAATCACAATCAAGTCTGTAAAGAAGCACATTTATATTTCCTTCTATCACCTGAAAACCAATTTAGGAAACATGAAGTAATATGCCTGTGTACACACACACACATTTACTGTGTGTCTACAACTATTAGAAAATTATGAGATGGGAGTGAACAGGCACACTAAAGTGAGTGACTGAAAAAACCATTACTTTATCTGGCCCACTCTTCAAGCTGCAGCAAGAGGTTACAAGAGCTGGATTTTAAAATAAAACCTTAAAAGTATCTGTTAAAATTCCACAGACACTTAGGAGTACAAGCAGAATATGACTGCTGGGTTTCTAGGAAGAGATGAGCGTATCATCTTAGCAGGACTTAGCAGACAAGGTTTACAAATGTCAGAACATGAAGAAAAGAGAAAAAAATACCTACACATTTTGCCACAACATTTTTTCTGTAAGCTTTCAGCCTGCAAAATAAAATAACACATACATATACCTTAACATATTAGAATATCTGTATGTGAAGCTAAGTACTTGAGTTGACAGAATGTTACTCGTTTTTCTACTAGTTTTGTAAGATGCTTTGGTATCATAACATTTTCAGGTTTTGTATACAAAAGAAGTTTTAAACAGAAGATGTAATTCACAGTTTTCAATTCTAGATACATCCCTTAGGGTGTATAATATGTACATAAAGAAATCACAATCTTGCTTTTTTATCTGGAATTTCTGCTATGACTCACGAAGTGTTACATCCATGTGTATACACATATATAAAAACAAAATCTTACAGAACCTCTGCCTGAACTCTGACCTTTAATTATTTGTCTACAATTTAAATCCTATTTAAACAGCAACAGAAAAATGCGATGAGAAACACAACATCAAGGAAATGGTTTTCTTTAAAAAGGCATGTGCTAGGAAAATGTTTTCGTGTTCAGCTGCCACATATTTCCTTTGGAACAGCACAGATCAGTTATTTTTTTGCTGACTCTCACAGCAAAGTATTCCACAACTATCTATTTTTTTTTCAGCAGTAAGAAACTTTTTCCACTGCCAAAGAGGAAGTGGACACATGGGTGTTGCAAGTTACATTTTATCTACTAAGTGCAACTCTGACCACAAGCAATCTAAAGTAAAATTACAATTTCTTTGTATAAATTTAATTCAAAATGTTTAGTCAAAAGTCACTGCTCAATTTTTTTTTTCTTCTAGCAGCATATATAAGAAAAATACAACTTTATAGCAAAATCAAAGTCCTGTAATGTATAAAACCAGGTAAGACTTTACAAGTCTGTATTTTACATATCTTAAAAAAAAGAAGGGGAATAGAAGGGCTTCACTTACGTTTCTCTTGCAATGATTTTCTTGCCAATGGCAGCCTGGATGGCTATTTCAAACAACTGTCTAGGAATAGTCTCTTTTAAACGTTCACATAGGAGTTTACCAGCAGCATGGGCTTTATCCCTGAAGAAAAACGTCAGCAACACTAAAAATATATCCACAGATCAAACTGTTTGATTGAAGGATTTTAGTACAGGTTTTCCTCTTCTTAACTCAGAAGATGAGCTGATCAAATCAAATTTTACATCTATGAAGTGGTCTCTGTATGTCACCTGCTTCATACTAACAGGTGATAAGACTGTATTAACCTCAGTATATAATATTATATAAAGTATTTATAAAAAACACTCTGATAATCCATCACACTGAAGATATTTTGAATACTGCCACAGCTGCAAGTGAAATTTTAAACTAGGTCATGAAGAATTTTCATTGATCGTAGGCCCAAGCAGTCAAAATATACATATTGAAGAATGCTTTCAAAGTCTGATTTTGTATCACAAGAAAAAACCAAATTAACATACTCTTGTCATCTGCTAAGAAACATTATCCAGCTATATTCAGCATCTGCATATGCTTCAGGTTTTGGAAAGACAAAACAACAAAAGGTCTAAAGAAGCTACTGAGATACTTTCATAAGCCATTAGAAAGAATGGGTCTATTCTTTATAAAAATATCCACATTAAGCAGACATTTTTTTATCAACACACATGTTTTCAGGTAGGGACAATGTGACTCCTTGCTGCCTGTGTAGAGCAAACAGTTTACACACTAAGTACTTAAGTCATGTTCCTTAAGTGTTAACAGTTTTAAGAGGTATATACATTTACTTGTACAGTAAGAACAAATGATGACTATCTTAATATTGAGCTTACAGTAATCTCTGTAATGCTTTCTCTATAAATGTAATTCAACGTAATTCTTATAGATGCAGTTTTTACAGTGGGAAGACTGAGAATACCTACAGCAAGAGCAGAATGAATGAATGCAACCACCAATTTAAAAAAAAAAATCTAAAGCCAAAAGAAAGCTGGTCGGTTTTACTGAGTTTAACAATTCGGGGTCTAGGCTAAATTGATCAAAAAATACATTTTAAAGCAATAAATAACTTTTGCTAGGTGGCCCACTCCATTTTGCATCCTTTCAGAGAAGGAGATGCAGGTAGATTGCTACACACTGCATGCTTATGAGAAATGCATTAACTAGCAATTGTGTGCAAGACAGTTACTCCCCTTCAGCCCCATGATCCTTCTGAACAAGGCAAGGGGTTTATTTTCCTATGTCAGCCACCTGGAGTTACAGAGTTCCAAGGATTTCAAGATTGTAGTTATGTAAAAAAATAGGAAAATATACAAATATTTAGCAACAACAAATTAGTATTTTAAGAAAAAAACCCAAACAACCCACAAAAGTTTAGGCATTACTGGAAACGGATGCTAAAGTTACAGAAGGGAGCCTTGTAAAAACTTTGTGAGAAGATAGGGGACAGGCTGGAAACAGGAAAGGCATTGTTCTCACCTCTAATGCCTGATACACTCATAGAAATTGTATCATTTTAGCAAAAAAATTTCTGAGTTAATTGCATCCTGTAAATATTTACATTCTCCTGGTATTCTGTCTGGAAACAAAGTAACAACAAACTTCTATGGAAAAGAAACTACTGGGAGAACAAAATCATTTTTTGTCAGTATTAAGCACCAGAAATGATTCATCTGCCATCCCCTAGACTGGACTGTACTTAAACTTTTCCAGCCCTTTAGAAGATTGGCATTCTGCATTTCTTTCTTTTTGTCCTACATTTTCCACAAAAATATGATATCCAGTACTTAAGCTCAGAACGGGAAGTAAAAAATTGCTATTAATTAAGGTATGTATTTCCTAATTTTCATACTACAAAATGCTTCTCTTTTTCAGTGGTAATGAAGGTGATCATATGGAAAAATCTTCAATGCTCATACATATTTGTCATATTAAGAGTAACACATATACCTTGAGTCATTTAGAATCATATAATCATTTAGGTCAGAAAAGACCTTAAGATCATCAAGGCCTATTAATAGACAATGTTTTCATTGACTAATAATAGGAAGTAATTTCTTTTGAATAAGGAATGCAGCCAACCTACCTGTGTATGATAGTTGCCAACTCTTCGACTGGATTTCCATTTAGAAGAATATCCATTTTGATTAGGTCTGCTGATTGGTAACCTGCATCTTCATAATCAAAACTAAAAAATAAAAGCAGTTCAAAAATTAGTCATGATAGTGTATAAATTATATTTTGCATTCTTTGTTCCATAAATTTTATAGACACATTTCTTTATGAAATACTTGAACTTTTTAATAAAATGGGAGTACTGGTTTTAATAGTCTCTCAGTACATCTTCAGACTAGAAATGTCCTGCACATAATGTTCCCTCCAATTCAGTAAGATGTCATCTTGACTTCAAGGAGGTCTTCCCAATCTAATGAGCAATCAGAAATCTGCATGCTTAATGCAGTCTTAAAGAACCCTTCAACACAGCTTTCGAACAGTCAGTGTCCTGAATCAAACCCTAATGCAGGACTGTCTTCTTTTCACCCTCTCATTTGAGAAACTTTTTATGTGACCCTATTATCACTGTCTCTGACAACTAAGTTTTTCACTTAGTTTACAAAGCAGATGTCTTCTTTGGTAGGTGTGGGCCTTGTTTGTGTGTTAGTTTGCAAAAATTCTTAAAATGCAAAAGCTGCAGAGGTAATGTATGCAATAGATAGACGACAGACAAATTTAGATAGATGGATAGACAGACAGGTAGATAAATCTTGTGTGTAAGTATAATTGTGGAGGATCATCACTATCACTGTAACTGGGTCAAATCTGAAACACCAGAAAAGGGGGTGAAAAATCCTTTGAGATTATTTCAAAGTACTTGTATCTTAGTTGGCTTAATAACCACAGATGTGTGAATGGATCTGTATAACAAAAATGTGATTACCAAGAGCACTACATACACAAGCTGTATGAAGGAGTCAATTAGGAAATAAACACAAATAAATAAATGAGATAATGCAACATCATTAGCAATCACCCCTGAATCAGAGGAAACCCAGCACAATTCTGCTAATGAGATAGGTTCTTGATAAACAGGTTAGGTTTTATGTAGTAGGGGAGCTAGATCCAGAAAGGAAATTCAGAATTTCCATCTCTCTGTTTCTTCCACCTTGCCTCTCCACTTTTCTTTATGTTTTTACTGCATATATATATAAGCCTGGGCAAAACATGTCTTACTTACATTTATTAGACATAATTAAACATATACTCAAAGCAAATTCAGTCCTTCGATAAAATTCATTTTTATGTCTCTAAAATAAATAACGTAATTAGGCATACCAGTTCCTGTTGTGTAATGTATCTTATTAATGACATCTCAACATACCTGGTTTGTGAGAGCTATTTAGCCTTCTGGGGCGCAAGCTCATGGCCATGCAACATTTTCCCTTCCATTAAACTCATAAAGGCTCTTCACAAACATCTGAGCACTGTACTAGACTCTGAATTCATAGCAGCCACCCACAACAGAAAATTTTGTCTCAAAATACACGATTTTCTTTTCTCACATAATAAAGTATGTATGTAAAGTAAGTACTCTTTTGTTTTAAATACCACATTGTTTTTACTAGGCTTTAAATAATCAGTGTGGCTATTTTCCTTTTTCCACCAAGAGACAGTTCATACAGTAAGTAGTACAAGTTTCAGTGATTCCTTTAAAAAAAAAAATTGCAGCGTCACTTCAGACAAGGACAGACCATTTAGGTCTTACTCATATAGGTGAACTCGTGCCACTCCAGAGGGTGCCCTTGAAAAATACACACATTGCCAAAGACAATGATTATTAGGTAGTGACACACTTTTCTTGTTTTTCAGACTTATTTCCATCCATTTTCACAGTGAATCTAATCCATTCAAGGTGAAGAAAGAGTAGACTTGCAGCACCATCATAAAGTACTATTCTTCACGCATGCCTTTCCACAACTGTTCCTCAGCCCTTTTTTCACTGTGTCACCCCTCTTGAGGGTCCACAGTGGGGGGAGGAGAAGGGGGAACAGGGGAGGTAGTTACCTTGCATAGCCAGAAGACAGAGACTTAAGAGCATCATAAAAATCCACCACAATTTCATTCAGTGGAAAGAGGTACTTTAGCATAACTCTGTTTTCATCAATGTACAACATATCCTTCTGGACTGCCCTACGATCCTAGACAAATAAAAATTGTTTCAGTTTCCCTTGAAATTTTCTAAAAAAAAATAAAACGCAAATTAAAATGAACAGCAATCAAGCTACACAGGAGAATTCCTGTATTTAAGCAGCAAAGTAACTTACTGAAGTCCCAGGACAAACTGCAACACTAACAAATGAAGTGGTTACAGCTTAACTAGACATACAGCTCGAGCCTTTCCTCTCTAAACGATGAATTTCTGAAATCCTGAACAGCTTCTGCTTACTGTTGCCACAGCAGGCCTCGCAGGCTCATCTCCTTTCTTCCCAGGAGCGTGTTCTTAAAGTTATTTTAGAAATTATTTTTAATAATTTTATTCTTCACTGTATTGACATACAAGTACAGTACTGCTTTGTATTAGGCCTTTTGAAATGTTATAAGCTAAGAAAAATACTGTGAAGAAATAATATAAACAATATGCAAGGCAGTTAAAACATTTTCAATTAGATGTATTCCAAATACAGTTAGGCAAATGTGTTTGGCCATCACTATCCTAAATTTACTTTCAGCCAAGTACTAAAAAAAATACATGGACACATAGTCAGAAGCGTTGGCAGAAGTTGTATTTCCATGAATATACTTCTAAAAAACCCAATACATCTTATTCCCCTGCTGCAGACTCCATTCTTTCAGTAGAACAGAACTAGCTATGAATTATTTAGTTACAGACCAAGCACTTTGTTTTTACTGAGCTTCATCACTAACTTTCAATATATGAATTCTGTAATTCAGAATTTTAAAAATAAAAAGTTAAAAATTATTTTTTCTTTCAAAAGTATTCAAAAATTACTTCAAAGATACTATTTAAGAACTAACATCTATTATCATACTATCTACTGTCTTCACTTTAAGTATGAAGATCTTAAAAATGCAAAAGACAAAATTAAAATTATACACCAACCTGACACAAGGTAATTATTTTCCCAATATATTCATGAGGTGTTACAATAGTACCAAAAACAGTTGGCTCCAAATATTCTGATACTGAAAGTTTATCAGGAAACTGGGCAGGGTTGATAATAGTAATCTGGTCTTTTCCATACTCCTGAAAACAAGCAAATAAACCAGGTATTGTAATTTTAGAAGTAAGTAAAATGAACAGCAACAAAGACAAATACAACATTGAAAAAATGCTAAAAAATGTTTCAATTGCCTGAAAACATCGGTGCATTATGCAACCCAAGTTTCAAATTAGGATGATTTTAGAAAAGATTTCTATAACACATATAGAAGTCCCTTATCAGCATATTCTTAAATATCATTATACAGAAATTAGCTTTTTACTTGGGAAACTATAGAAATACAAAAAACCTTTCTATCCATCTTTCCAGGTCTCTCTCTCCCCTGTAAATTGAGGACTTTCCTTCTTAGTTCATCCTGCTCCTCTAAGTTACTATTACACAGCTTCAACAGAAGACCTGCTCTAAATACTTTAGAATTCAGTGGTGGGGACTTTCTTCTCTAAGTAGAACTTTGGGTTCAGGCTCCCTCACATGCTGAAGTGGATTTGAAATGAAGTTTCTGATTCCTGTGTAAATGCTTTCATTACCTACTTTTCCCAGTCCAACAACCCAATAAGGGCTAGAGTTACCCTTCCAAGGTAAAAGGAAGGTTATGCTGCTTATGGTGTAAATGCAGCTTCCCTCTCCTCCAAAGCAAGTGATTACATCATCTCCACTGACAGGGACTCAACTTCCTGCTTGTTTGAAAAGAATCCCACATCAACAGTCCAGAATCACTTACACACCACAGGTGTCGACTGCTTCATTCATAGCTGCTATGTAAGAGAAAGAACCAAACTGCCTGAGTAAGAAACCAAAACAACCAGAGAGATAAAAGGTCTATGCCTCACACCTTGCAAGTACAGCAACATTTCTTATACAAATTTTTAGTAATTTACAGAATAATCAGCCAGCCAACTTGCAGCCTCCTCTGTCACCTAGGTGCTCTAAGTCCACCTCCTTCTCTCTCTAGAACTCAAACACAATAATTCTATTTGCACCCAGTTTAATAAAGTTAGCACATGCCCATTTAATTGTGATCAAAAAAATCTCACTTTCTTTCACCAGCCCCTGCCAATCTACACTATCATTGCAAGCTATTCCTTGAAACATTCATGTTTTCTGACTGATAAAGCCTGGAAGATTATTTCACCCGCTTTTAACACAGTCCAGTCAGTAAGCACTTAAAATAATACAGCAAGATATGTGTCCTATCCTCCCATTTTTAAGGAAAAGTATAAGACATAAAAAGAGAGTGCTTGAAATGAAAGGGGAGAGAACAGTTAACATCCTTAAAAAAATTAACTATTTAAGTAATATACTGGTGTTTCTAATGCTTACTATAAAATACAGTACTGCCTACATTTAAAAAGAGACTCTAGATGTTTATTATAGGAGGCTTTTAAACTGCTATTTATATATTTGTTTAATGAATATAACATACCTTTATCAACTTTGCTGAGGAAAGAACAGCTTTATATGGAACTGTGGGTGCAGTCAAAATAACAGACATGTTATACTCTTGCTCCAAACGTTGATTAAAGACTTCCATGTGTAGAAGACCAAGGAAACCCAATCTGGAAAATAAATAACCTGTCAGTAAAAGTATTTGTGTATCCCCTGGAATTTCACTGTGGTCTTTTTCACCCTCCAGCATGTTTACAGTGCTAGTATGGCAATATCAGGCAGAGCAAACAACCTCCAAGGGACCAAATAATCCTTGGGATTAATAAATTGAATAATATGAGTCTTGGAGAACAAAAACTAACAATCACAAAAATTTTCGTTCTCTGTGCAAACAAAGAATGTAAGAAAATCAAATGCTTTTGATCTTTATCTATCATTAATTTGAATTACAGCTCCTCATTTTGAATTAAGTTTAATTCTACCTTCAGTTTACTTAAACATGCGTTCTCAATTTATGAACAGTTTCAAAAATGAAAGCAGCACAAAAACCTCACCTCCATCCAGCTCCTAAGGCAAGGCTACTGTCACGATGAACAGTTACACTGGAGTCATTCAATGTCAGCCTTTCCAAAGCACTTTTGAGATTATTATATTCTGTTTGATCTATAGGATACATTCCTGTCAAAATATATGAAATAGAAGTGATATGACAGAGAACTTTAGGTACTGTGTACCTGGCTTTCAAATATGCCACTAATAGTTAACAGAGTAATAAAATCAGGAATAGTTAACTTTCTGCTCCATCTGGTTTTAAATGTGAAAAACAACCTGAGGATTCTTTATTATTCAAAAAAAAATTTGTCAAAACATAAAAATGTTTCAGATTACCTCAGAGTTAACATCTAAACCATAATGGTAGGATCACTGTACTCATCTAATCCTTCACATTTGTGGAAGATTGACAGTTGAGTATAATCACTGTTTTGCAGTGTGAATGTAAAGACTTCACTGAGATGGTCCCTCAAAGCTAAGAGTGAGTGAAAAATAAAAAGCATAATTTCAAAGTTGCAAATATTTCTCTATTCTTTTGAAATTAATAAAAACAGCTGTTTGAATAACTACTGCCTGAAACAGATTCTACTGTATCACTTTTGACATCCTTGTATGTTCAGAAAATGTCATCTACATCAAGAAGCAACACACATGCACACAAAAACATTATTTACAAGATTACACTTTTCGACACTCACTGAGAGACTGCCTAGTCTCCATGAGACAGTTCAAGTGAGTTTTACACACTGCTTCACAACAAGTCTAGAAAATCATTTACAGAATTTTTTTCTAAAGCCACCTTCTGTGGCATTTGTAGTAGTTACTGCAGCTAGTGGCAATATCTCAATGGAATTATTCAAGCTCAAAAAGTCAAATATTTCACTGGATCATTCTGAGTATTAGCTCTGGCAGTTCACCATGTTTAACAAAAATTAAACAGCTACTAAGTTTTAAAAGAAGAAAAATCAACACAATAATTACAGAAACCTGATTATCAAGACAAAGAATTCCCTCTATTTTCGTTTTAAATTTCAACCCTTCTTTTCCAGCTATTCAGAGTTTACTGGCATTAGAAACAATAATCACAGGCGAAAATACATTTCTGTTGTGTATTCATATAAAACCAGTCAGCATTTATTGCTAATCTTGTTAAGCCACAGGGAAAACACACAAATCTACATAAGCGATGCACCTCGGCTAAAATTCTAATCCTCCCAACTCTTTTAAAAGCTCTAACAGCTCTTACTCTTGTCACTGGAAAAAAATAACTCCACTTTATATTGATTTACTCCTCACCTGCAAAAACCATTGGCTTCGCTGACTTAAAGCCAGGCAAAGGCTCCACTGGCTGTTTATACAAAAACAGTGTGTCTCCTATTTGGGCTTCCGTTACTTCTTTCATTCCAGCAATCAGGTACCCCACCTGTCCTGCATAGCTAAATAAAATTGTTATTATATGGACATGATTGTTGGCATTAGCAGTATTTCTACTATTTCCCTACTTGATTTAGCCCAGCCTAAAACTGAAATAAATTACTCCCTTAAAAGCCCACATCCGAAGTCCAGAAGTGAGATTTAAGTTGTTTCACCTGTGAGCTGTGGACAGTCTCAACTCATCCTTTTTCTGTTACAGCTGAACAGTACACTTATGATCCCGGACTTCGAATACTTTGTTGCTCCCAGTTTAAAAGCTGGAGCTAGACCCTTGAAAAGCTCCTAAGGTAAAGAAACCAGAACACTTCCCAGCTGCCAGCACAGCAAGTTTCATATGCCAGTAGGATGAAATTAGACAAACACTTTCCATCAGCACACTATGCTAATAGGAGGGAAATACATGGTAAATATGGAATAAAGCACAGTGTACTGGTTTTGGCTGGGATGGAGTAACTTTCTTCAAAGCAGCCCTGTATGAAGCTGTGTTTTGGACTGTGACTAGAGCAAGTGTTGAGAACATACCAATGTTTAGGTATTGCTGAACAGACCCTCTTGGTTTCTCACTGTGCCCCTGCAAGCAAACAGACTGGGAGGTGACACAGCCAGGATGCCAGACCCAAACTGGCCAAAAGGGCATTCCTTACCACAGAACATCATTAGCAATAAAAAGAAATGCAGCCTTTCCAAGGTAGCTTTTACTTGCAGACTAGGAGGACATTGGTCTGCTTGTGAGAGGTGAATAATGGACTGTTTTTGCATCACTTGTTTTCTTTTTTTTTTATCCTTCATTTATTAAACTGCCTTTATCTCAATCCACAAGTACCTCCTAAGTTCTCATCCTGTTAGAGTTGGGGAGTGAGCAGGGGCTGGCTGGGTTGCTGGCTGGGTTCAACCCACCAGACACAGTAATGTAACCTGAGAATGCCCCCAATAAAGTCATTAACATGTATTTGGATGCAAACCAGTAAAACTTCTCCACTAATTCTAAGTACCTGATTTTCTTCCCACTGCTGCCATTGAGAAGCCTGTTTCTGGAAGCTGTTGCATTCATGGATTTTAAGTTTTCCACCCTCAAAATATGCTGCAGCAATAACTAAGATGAAGCCCCATTCCCTTCCACTCTCAAACAAGGCCGGTCCTAGAAATAAATTGGACAGCTGTATAAGAATATCGAACACTAGCCTTTAAACATCTAGCTGTCCAGTTGTTCCATGTACTACAGAAGACAATGGATTCCTCCCACAGCAATGCCCAAAAAGCACTCCCTAAAACCTTCTGCCTCAGCATGGCCCAAAGAAAAAATGACACAGAGCATTAATCTGCAAATAGTAATTATAAAATAATCCACCACCAAAGAACAAGAACAAAAACCTAGACATCTCCCAGTTTTTACCTCTCAAAGCAAAAATCAGACAGAAATGCAGGATATTGTAGCTTACCCCAATATATCATTTGTTCCACTGTAAAAAGTTTTTACTTACAGTTTATGTGTTGGCTGTTCATTTGGAGTCAGAATTCCAACTTCATTAACTTCATATCTTCTCTTTGTGTGTGCAGACACAATTTTCTGTCCTTTTGCAATCTCCCCACCAAAAAGCGCAATGTTAGCTATGACACCTCGGTAGTGGTCAAAGGTAGAGTCAAATACTAAGGCTTTCAATGGATCAGCAGTATTACATTGGGGTCTGTCACCAAAAAAAAATTAAAACAATATATTATGCAGTGTGTTTTCATTCAATATTGAATGAGCAAGCACACCTGTCATTGTTCGACACACAGACACAGACACACACACACACACACACACTCACTTTGGTGAGAAGGCATGAACTGTTCATTAAAACATCTGACTTCACTTTATATAGTATTTCTACGAAGGCCAGGGATTGGGAGAGAAGGTTGACACCTCTCCCCATCCCATTGGTCAAGACAACTGCCCATCAGCTGTCCATATGTGTAATACAAAGAATGTAAACTACCTTGATTTAAGGAAAATATTGCTTCTATTTATAACACCCATGCGTGAGAAACAACCTAAGAACTATGAAACTGTGAGAGACAAAGAAGGCTGAAAAGATCAGGGCGACACACACCCAGTCCAAACACTTCCACAGAATCGTATCAGGTTGGAGAGGATTTCCAGTATCACCTTATCCAACTTTTCTTGGCAAGAAGACAGGCTTAGCAAGATGGCCCAGCACCCCGCCCAAACAAGTCAGAGAGTGTCCAACAGTGGGGAATCTACCACTTTCCTGGGGAGATTATTCCAATGGCTCTTTGCAACTACTGTTTAAATACCAGAGCATGGCAAAAGGTCTCCCTTAAGTCTTCTTTTCTCAAGGCTGAACAAGTCCATTTTGCTCAGCCTTTCCTCAAAGGGCAGGCTGCCCAATCTTTCAATCATCTGTGTCCCTTCTGTGGCCCCTCTTCATTTTCTGCATAGCAGGGACCAAAACTGAACACAGTACTCCAGGTGTGAACCAATCACTACTGAGCAAAGTGGGATAATGATTCTGTCATCTCTACTGGTGATGTCCTTGTTGAGGCAAACCAGCATGCTTGTTGTTTTTCTCTGCTACAGCAGCACACTGTTCACTCATACTGACTTTGCTGTACACAAAGACCTCCAGGTCCATTTCCACAGAGCTGCTCCCCAGCTAGGCAGATTCCAGCTTGTGCTGCACTCCTGAATTATGTATTCCCACATGCATGACCTTTGCCTCTGCTGAATTTCACAAGGTTCTTGTTAGCCCACTCTTCCAGCCTATCTAGGTCTTCCTATGAAGTTGCTCCCCTTTCTGAAATGTCTAGTTCTCCTCTCAGTTTGGTATCGCTGGCAAACTTTATTAGGGTCCACATCCCAATTTCCACATCATTTATGACGATATGAAACAGCATTGCGCCCAATGTTGAACCCTGGCACATCCTACTTGTGGCCAGTCTGAAAAGGAGCTATTTACCACCACCCTCTGGGTGCAGCCTATCAGACAATTCCCACAACACAGACCACTCCAGACTATAACACAGTGGTTTCTCCAGGAGTCTGTGAGAAACCTTATCAAAAACCTTAAAGATCCAGGTGGAGAGAAAACCAGGTAGCCAGTGTCCACTGCTCACACTTACACAGCCGGTTACTCCGCTGTAGAAGGTGATCAGGTTTGTCAAGCACGATACATCCTTGGTGAATCCCTGCTCGCTTTTCCCAATCACTGACTTCATCTGACTTGTGACAGCCCCCGGGAGGATTTGTTCCATGCCATTTCCAGGAACTGCGCTAAGACTGATGGGCCTTTAAATTTCTGGATCCTTTAAGCTATTCTTGTAAATTGGACATTTACAAGAAGCATTCTTCCAGTCTTCTGGGATGTCCCCTGATCTCCATGACTTCTCAAAGATTACAAAGAGCAGCTTTGACCGGACACAGCCAGCTCTTCTACAATCCTCAGGTGGATACTGTCAGGGCCCATGCATGTGTAGGGGTCAGGCTCCTGTAACAGTTCACATAGCAATTCCTTCTTTGCTGACAGTGGGTCAGTTCATCAATCTGCAATTTTGGTCCCCAGGCCTAAAGCCCAACAGTGCTGGTAAAGACAGAGGTGAAGAAAATGTACCTCTGCTTTTCAGCCTTGCTGGTGACCAGTTCACCTCTCCTGTTTAAGTGCAAGTCACTATTTTCTTTCTGTTTCTCCTACATTTCTCTATAAAGTATTTTCTCTAAATCAGATGCATATCAAGTGTAAAACCACTCCCAATACTGTAGAAATGCAACTCATGATTTTCTAATTACTTTATAAGATTAATTAGGTACATAATTAAATACAGACTTACGGTGGGATCTTCTCAATGACCTTTTGAAGAACTTTTTCAACATTTGTTCCTTGTTTAGCAGAAATCTAAAACAAATCCAATAACAATTTTATAAGACATCTTACACTTATTCATTAAATAGTGCCACATTTACTTAGACAGTTTGGGTGGCCATAGAGAGTACTACCCATAAAGGCACTCAAAAGGACACTCTAGAATGCTATTACTAAGAAATACTGTTTTTTCCTTTGTGAATGGCAATTGTTTTTATGATAGAATTGAAAACCATTTGTGGATTGACAGTGAGAAATAATTTAAAATCTCAGATTCCATTCCTCAAAAAATACTAGAATTTTTAGCTGAAAGTTATTTTCTCCACTCTTATAGGAGACAAACTTTAAAGAAAATCCTATGTCAGAAAAGAACAGACAGACAGATAGCACTCTCGTAATTTACAACATGCACACGTAATTCGTTACGAAGTTATGTTATCAGCCACGTTATAAAACTTAGAGACCTTACCCTTATACATTCATCTGTAGGGATATCAAACAGCTTCTCAATTTGTTTTTCAACTCTTTCAGGGTCTGCATTTTTCAAGTCAATCTATAAAACAACAAACTGCTAAATATACAAGCAATCACATCTCCCACATGTAGCTTTCAAAAGTACAAGAACCTTTATGTATTTATGAGTAAATACTGTTCATCTTTAGGAAAAGATTAATATTGATTTTATAAAGTCTTCCTTCCTTGATTTCAGGGAAGATCCCCTCTGTAACCAGTCTAGTTTTGGTTTTATTAGGGAAAACACCTTTGCCCAAGAGTTGATAAAAATCTTCAGTTTACAAAGTAATTTGAAATCATTAAGTGCTACCTACACTGTTTATAGGATCACATATTAAGTACAATATAAATCTACAAAAAGCAATTAACATAAGCTGAGTAGTAATTAATCTTGTGATTCCAATAACACAGACCTCAAAACTGTATAGTAACACTTGAATTTCATTTAAAACTAAGACTCTGCTTTTTAAATATTGAGCTCCTACTCATGTCATTTCCTCAATATTAATGAAATTTTAACATCACCAATTCCAACCATAAACCCAGCACTGCAAAGTTCACCAAAAAGTATGTCCTTAAGTGCTACCTTTTTAAATACCTCAATGTATTTCATGAAATTAAAAAATTTACAGCAGTTACTGTAAAATTTTATACAGAAGGCAAATACAGAAAATTCCTATTACATTCTAGTAATACTGTATCTAAATCCTATAAATATAATAACAAACAACTTTGTTATATACTTCTCTTCGAGGCTACATTTCTGATCAGCCCTATACACATTTAAACAACCCAGTTATTTAATAGAAAACACTAAAAACTTTATTACCTTATTTATGACAGGAATTATTGAAAGTTGTGCTTCAAAGGCGAGATAGAAGTTTGCCACTGTCTGAGCCTGAATACCCTAGAAAATAACATTATAAAGTTTAACACAGAAACCACCTCAGTTTTGGTGTGGTTTTGGGGAGTATTTTTAGACATACTGTACGATTTAAGATTACTTTCCTATTCTATCAACTCCTCCTTTTAGGAGATGGATAAATAAAAGGTGATTGATTATATGCAACTTCTGAGAAAGAAAACAGCTTTCCTAATCAAAATTTCTTGTAATCTGAAAATAATTAAACAAAGCAATAATACTGTATCTGTGATCACCTTCATGGAACTATTTATAAGTAAGACAGTACATACTTTTCTGCATGCTATGATTGTGGCTATTCACAAATAAATAACAGACATTTAGTTCTCAATAAACTATTTACAAATGGACTCTGACAAAGAAAAAGAGATGCTTATGATGGCAATAAGACTATAGTTACTCCACAGAGTAAGAACGTACCTTTAACTTACCTTACAGTTACTTTTATAAAAGAAAACAAATTATAAAGTTTGTACCTCACATTTCTTTCCAAAGGGTGGCAAAAACAGTAACTCTGATTAGAAGAAAGGAAGATTCCCTTCCAAAGCCAAGTATCAGACAAGGGAAAACAAAGAGATAAATATGCTAATGAATGAGACTATAAAGCAATAATATCACAACTGGGTCAGAGAGGGGAGAAGTGGACATGGGGGGTTAGAGAAGGGGGTAAAAAGAAGCAACTTGTTGTCCTGCCTTCACTCAGAACAGATCAAGTGGAAGATTATTTATATTGGGATATTCACTACAAATATATGGGCCTAACTTTTTAGGCAACATAAAGCAGCAACAAAAAATACTTATTAAAAATTATAATGAGAATGTTGAGTTTGTAAGATTCTGACTGAAGGACGAATACAGACTACCAAGTAATCACATAATATTTAAATGTGACCTAAAAACAACAACAACAAAAAAACAAACCCCAGTATGTTTAAGAAACGTATTTATTACTGAGGCTTACTTAGGGAGTCCACTTGCCCCTCAAGCTAAGAAAGAGCAAGTGTTCATAATCACTAAAACTTACTTAGTTTGGTTTGGGTTTTTTTGATACAACATGGCAAACAGTAGCACTCATTTGACCCTTGTACAATACCATCATATATATGACATAGAAAACATTCTCACAAAGTATTTTGATGATAATGTGCCCACATTTAAGATCTAGATTTAATAATCATCATATTCCAGTCCATTAACTGAAGATACTCAAATGGGTGTCAGTACAATAGCTACAAGACCTCCAGGCTGCCATTTGCAGAGTTCATACTTCCTAAAATACAGGATCTGATTCTTCACTAATTGATTCTGTGTTATTATTGCTATGTTATGGAACTCTGATATTTGCCAATACAAGTATCTATCTCTAGATAATTTTTAAACTCTCATTACTCTTTTTCTGCAACCTAATACTTTTATGGAGATAGACCAGAAGCAACAACATTAGTGAAAACACTGAAAAAACCCACCACCTAGTTTCCCTCTAGCTTAAGGAAATACTGAAATACTAAACAGAAAACAAGACTCAAGTACTACACCTCATTTGCATCCACTACAAGTATGACACCTTGACAGGCAGATAGTGACCGTGATACTTCATAGCTGAAATCTACGTGGCCCTGTGGAGAAAACAAATGTTTACAATTTCAAGTATTTCTAGAGTCTTTTGCAAAGATCTCTGTACTATGTTGTTTTCATTTGTATATATGTTCACATTCTTATAAAAGAGGAATTGAATAAACACACAAGAAGCCAGAAATCTCCTACTTTTAACTATAAAGACATTTAGATTTGTTTATATTTAACTTACAGGCGTGTCAATAAGATTTAAGAGATAGTTTATGCCTTCATGATTGTAAAAGAGAGATGCAGATTGGGCTTTAACTGTAATTCCTCTTTCACGTTCCACTTGTAGTTTATCCAGCACTTGTTTATTACGGTCCGTTTTAGAAATTGTTCCTACAAAAAAGAAAAAAAAAGCACTTTATTAACTAATATGATACATAAATCTTGAAAATGCCATTAACCATGAGTTAACCAAGAGCAAATTAAGCTTTCCCATACAATTAAGCTAAACTAAGATTTTCAATCAAAAACAAAACTGTGCATCAGCTCTTTACATTTGTCAAATAAAGTTTACACGATAAAGTTATATCAAATCCTATCCTGAATACGCAGAATAAAAACACCATCTGAGAGATTAAGAAGCAGGAAAAAAATCCCTTGAATTGTAAATAATTTTGATACTTAAGGAAACTTCCCCTCCTATCACTGGAGAGGAGTGGCCCACAGCTCTAAATCCAATCTCAAGTGCCAGATGAGCATTAGCACAGTGACAGACCTGAATTCAAAATCCCATTCTATCACAAGCATCATGCAAAAATGCTCATAATGATACATGGGAGGTAATAATAAAAAATAACCTTGATCCGAAGTTTCTCTCCCTGGTTTTGTTTCGTTCACCCTGAAATGAGAGTCCAGAACTCCCAGGTCATGACAGTACCACCCCTTCAGTCCACCCTAACCACTGGCAGTAAACATCATAAGCTCGCTATGTACTGATTTAATGGATGACTGGTTGGAATGATAGCTTGAACAAGTCAGTAAACTCCTTTTCAGTCTCTTTCCAAAGGATGTACTTGTTTAAATGAATTACACACTTCCTTACACCTACATGTAGGCAGATCTCAACCACAAAGTCCATATATCTGTAACACTACACAACTGAGAGCCTAAAAGCACAAGAAACACTAGAAGAGCAAAAAATATTAGAAATTTTAGTAACAATCAAATGTACAGAAACTTAAGATGCCACCTTCCATGTCAAGAAAAGGCAATATAAAATAAAAATGTTTACCTGTAATTTCCAGCAATCTGTCTGCTAGTGTACTTTTGCCATGATCTACATGAGCTATAATACTGAAGTTTCTAATGCTTTCAACAGGATATGTTGACATATCTAATTTTTCCTGAAAAACAGAAATTTCGTTTCATAAATCAAGGTTACAGTCTCTATACACGGTATGACTTGGCCTATAAAAAACTTAATTAATTCTTTTAATAATTTTTCTCCAGAAGAAGCACAAGTTGAACAGACATACAAAAACTTGAATTGTCACCCTTGTTTAAAATGTCAGCATTTCACTTTAGTCATATAGACATACGTGTTTTTTTATCACTAAACAATCACGAACTATGCTGCAAAGTGTGCGAAAGGTACCATGTTCTTATGTACATAGGGAGCTGGAAAACTTTGGTTTACAGTTTCACATTCGTGCAACTACTAAACTTAAGGATTAAGAGAACTGGATTCAGGAGGCCATTAAGGACATCATTCTTCACAAGCATGATATAAATACAGAGCCATTACCTAGAGACTCAGTTATCATAAGGAGAAAGAGGACAGTGGAAAAGGAAGTTACAGTGTGCAAGAAGCCAATCCACACACAAAAGTCTAAGTATTTTATTTATTTACACTTCTGTGCAGAAGGGGGCACTTAATGGAAAATCTGAAAGGCCAGCAAAGAACTACCAAAACTTTATACTAATTATACATTTTAGCAAACAAAGGCATTAATATTCACTGCATAAAAGTTACAGAGTTATCTTTAAATTCGTATTCTATTGGTTAAATGATTCCCTGACTTCGTATGCTAGTTAGCCAGCATGGAGTCTTTCTCTTGAGTCCGTGGGTTTTATGGGTCTGTGGTCGTGATCTCCCCCTGCCAGAACTACCTTTTTACCCAGCCAGAGCCGATTTCAGCATACTTGCTCAGTTGGATTTGTTAATTCCTTTCCTTATCCGGGAAGTTCTGTCAAATATCCTTCTGGCGCGTGGATTCTGCATTCTTCGCGTCCACTACTCACAGTGCACCCTTCTCTCCAAGCTTTGTTAACCCGCCCCTAGGACTGGGGTCACTGAAACATGCCAAGCCCTAGCCCTTAGCAAGGCAATTCTACAACGAGAAACACGTTCCCTCACACCCGGAGGCCAGCCAGCGAGGGCGGCCCGCAGAGGCCGAGGCCGAGCGGCGCAGGCGGGCCGGCAGCCGGCCGG
>WBMY01000911.1:72120-95092 GCA_013397315.1 Donacobius atricapilla
TGCCGCGGAACGCCGCTCTCGCGGCATTGCAGGCGGGTTTATGGCATGGCGTGCCTCCCGCTCCGGTGCCGTATGGCTGCTGTGGCCGTCAAAGCTGTGCTTTGGCAAACTCTGGAAGCTGAGGAATGTTCTCACGTTCTCAGATACGTTTTCCTCTTCATCACAGTCTTTGCGGGTTTTCCAGATATTCTTCTAGGTTGCATGTTTCCTAGTTTGGCGTTTATTAGTGCCTGCGTGTTCCTCTTTTTTCTCTTGAAATTTTTGCATTAGGGTTTCACAGACGTGGGGAAACATGCGGGCAAGGGTCACTGTTCTGTTTACATATATTGGCTCCTCCTTTCTCTTTTGCTGAATCTAGTTAAGATTTCAGCTATAGCTCTGTAAAATATTTCAGAAATGCCAGCAGACCACTTAGCTAAGAAAACTGCAAATATATAATCAGATTCACAATCTAGAGATGTGCCAAATAAAGGAAGACAGTAAATTTTGAGGGCAAAATCATTTAAAAGAGGTTTAAATTTGGGATATCAGTCTGAAATTCATAATCCTTTTTGAGTTAGAAGGATTTGGTCTCAAAAGGCAGCATAAAAGTGATAGGCAGTGCAGACAGCATGAGTTCCATGTAAAATGACTTGGGATTGTGCAGTAATGAATTTGCTAACGTAGTTCACTGCTGGGCTGATCCCATGGAATTTGGGTAGTAATGGACAAAGAATCCTTTGGCAAACTCATGAAAATGTATAAGGAAAGAGAAGTATGTCCTTAAATGTTGAGTGAATGCAACAGGAACCAAGAATCCAAAGCCATGATCCAGAGCAGGCGTATGAGTAGAGCAGCTGTATTTGGAGAAAAACATTGTCCTTGCTACACACAGATTAAGTTTGATGCGCTGTAGGTATTGACTTGGCTGTGTGCAATAGCAGAGAACACAAACATATAGCAATCCTGTCATTCCTAAAGTCATAATTGTCTTTACTGTCCTAAGGTACGTGAATATCACAAAATCTAAGTGCTCTATTAGGAGTAATTAAACTAATATGCTTATTGTATTAAAGAGAGAGCACATTCCTGCACTGAGCAGTTTATCTAGATGGCAGATTTCAGCAATTCCAGAAGAACAGCAGCTGGGGTTGCTAAACCACATGTTCACACCAGGACGCGTAGGGATGTGCAAAATCGCGTAGTTCAAAAATAACTGAAAAAGCATGATTCAAACAAAATGGGCTGCACTTGCACTCCATATCTACACCTGAGAGAACAAAGGCTCGAGTTTGCACCACATGCACACTCAGCTGGCTAGATTCAAGGAGTTGTGCTGGAGTAACTGAATGAGCTCATGTGCTGCATCTGCATCCTGGAACTTGTCCCATTGTCCTTGACTGAACATCTCTGGAGTGACTGTGGGTCCATGCAGAGAGCAGTCCCTAATGTAAAGCTATTTGCAGGTCCATGTGTTCCAGAGTTCTGAAATAAATGAAGAAAAGCAGGAATAGAACTGCATTTCAGGCGTGACTCCTAATCACATGAGTAAAATTTATTAAGTATAAGTTCAGCTTGGAGGTCCATCATAAGCCAGGATAGAGCACAGTAAAAATTACAGTCATCTGTCTTTCACTTTTCAGCTCAGATAAATATATGCATCAAATATTAAGATTTTTGATCAATTTGAGCTCTATATGGAATGGAACACGTTCACTGGAAATATTAAAGAACGATATGCAGTTCAGCAGAATAATAAATATTAAATTATTTATGGGACAGCAAGCCAGAAGCAAGAAACATTAATTTTCAAGTGATCATTTACATGTCAAAATATGATGGATAGATGCACACATTTCCTGAACTTTAAAAGCTATTTGTTGTAATGAGGATGAATTAAATGTGCCTGTCACTAGCTGCATTTGCTGATACTGAAGCCAACTGTATAAATGGTAAATTCAGGTATTTACAGATTCATGACTGAAAAGTTGAAAACCAAAAAACAAGCATGAATTTCTTGTCTGATTCCAAAGTATCTTGTTTCAGCTACACTTGAATGCAGGTATTGAATGTCCTATCAGTAATCATTTAAGTTGAAGACATAATATGATTGCCATAAATGCAAACCAGTCCATGTTATGTGTTATTTCCTGGCAGCTCTGTTCAATAGAAGCAAATATGCTCCCTAATTGACACGGTTTCATGGCCTGAGTTTTAACAGGAATTGTGTTTTCCCAGCAAGTGAAAAGACTGCAAAATTAAGTGTTTACCCAGTCATGGATCAGAGTTATCTGCTAAACTTCTGTGACAGTCACACAGGGTGAAATGGCACACTGTAATACAATGAGAAATATAAAAGGTAAAGAAGCATTTCCCTGATAGTGAAGCATGAGCTGATAAAACTAGGATTTTATAGTGTAATATATATGTGCATGAAGAGGGCCAAACAGACCTGTAATCAGTGGTATCTGGGAAACACAGCAGACACTGCACCATGTTCTACTCAATCTTTCTTCACTGATGTGAATCTCATTTGGAAGCAATCTTTGGTAGCATTGTGAGATTGTGGAAATGCAGAAATAAGAACAAAGCAACATTCAATAGCTGTTGTAAGAAAAAAAAGGACTATTTCTTTACTTCATTGGTGAAGATTTCTGTAACAGAACAGATTTCTATTCTCCACAAGTACTTACTGTGCAAATGAAATAGCTGTGACAAAAGCCTTTCTTGTCACTGGGAAGCACAGCTGCCAGCAGATGCTAAAAGTGAATTACTACCTAAAAGATAATGCTGGCAGAAATTTCCACGTCTGTAAAATATATTCTCCTAAGCCAAATTCAAAGACTTTATATTGAAATTAATTAAATTTAAAGGACAAAGGACTGAATTAAAAGGACAAAGTTTACCCTGAAAAAAACCTAAAGTCTCAAACTAAACACATTACAGGACAGGTCACTAACATTTGTCTTCTAAATGACTGTCTATGTGGCGGAATGAGGTGCCTGAACAGACACCTCAATTAACTAACATACTCTGCCAGTTTTTTAACTGGAGTAGTCACCCAGTTTTCCTCAGGGTATTTAAGTTTGACAGGCCCTTGCTGTTCTTGGGAGGACAAAAAACTGGCAAATCCTTATCCTTTCTTCTTTTCTTCCTTTTTTTTTTGTCATTAAAAAGTGTCCTGTGCAATGTCCACACTTGCCATTGTGTCTGCTCTACGCCTTTCTTAACCGAAGTAATGATGGACAAAGAAGTTACCAGTGACTGGAGTTAATATTTTGCCTCTTGGGACAAACTTCCATTTTGGAGCCTTTCCTTGACACTGACTTGTCCGGTTGCTGCAATATATCAAGTTTTCTCCAATTGTGCTTGAAAATGCAGTTTAATCTTTTATTTCTCAGTACTTCATGATGCTGATGGCCAAATATTTCTGTTGTAGCCAAGCTGAAAAAAGTAGCAGACACATATATACTTCTTGCCGTAAAAACAAGCAGAAAAGGTAGTTAGCATCTTCCTGTCTAATCTTCAAAAGTCACTGCAGAAACTGAGGGAAACAGCAGTGTTTCAGCCTGTGAAAGAAAGCATCTGAGATAATTGATGTCTGTCTAATAAAAAGAAAAAAAATGTAATTTTCCTTGTTTCTATAAATAACAGCAAACTGCATGTTTCTAGGCCATAGCCTACAGAGGAAGAAGAGTATATAGTAAAATAATTAACAGAATAATTTTTCTTTATACTGGAAACTTTTTGCATTTAAGACACGTATCTTCAATACTCTACTTACCAGAAAGACAATATTTTAGAATTATATTCTGTTTACTTCCTTTGGCATGTAATTTGAGCATATATTTAATAAGCAGTGATTAAGAAAGTTTCGTCCCCTTCTTATCCTCTATATTACATTCTTAGTATACAGAGCTTTGCATGCCTTTGCATGTCTAATGGAAAACTGCCTATTTTAAGATTTTCTTGGAAGGCTTAATTAGTATTAGATGGGTTCCTATTAGCTTAATTTGTGTTTACAAAACAGTTTGAACATGTCTAATAGGTTCATACCTGCTGATATGAGATTGAGGATGAACAGATCCAGAGCAGCCCTGCCGAGAAGGACTCAGGGTGGTGAGTGAGAGGCTGGACATGACCCAGCCCTGGGCACTCACAGCCCAGAAAGCCAAATGTGTCCTGGGCTTCATCCAGAGCCCCGTGGGCAGCAGGGCCGGGTAGGGGATTCTGCCCCTCTGCTCTGCTCTGCTCTGCTCTGCTGAGACCCCACCTGCAGTGCTGCATCCAGCTCTGGGCTCCCAGCACAGCAAGGACATGGACCTGTTGGAGAGGGATCCAAAGAAAGGCCATGAAGATGATGAGAGGGCTGGAGCACCTCTCCTTTGAGGAAAGGCTGAGTGAGCTGGGGTTGTTCAGCCTGGAGAAAAGAAGGCTCCAGGAAGACCTCAGTGTGGCCTTTCAGTACTCAAATAAGGTCTTGAGCAAAGACCAAAGACGAACTTCTTTTTATCAGGGTAATGATGTTAAATTCAAAGAGGGCCAACGTAGATAAGAAGGTTTTAACAGTGAGGGTGGTGAAACACTGGAACAGGTCAGCCAGAGAGATGGTAGATGCCTCATCCTTGGAAACATTCAAGGTCAGGTTCAACAAGGCTCTGAGCAACCAGATGTAGCTGAAGACGTCACTGCTTATTGTAGGAGGGTTGGAGTAGATGACCTTCAAAGGACCCTTCCAATGCAAACTATTCCATGATTTCATTATTTTAACTGACTACATGTTGAGAAAAATGGTGGGTTTTTTATTTCTAATGAAATAGCTTTTTCATAGGCATGCAGCACTTTAAAGTGTGTTTTTACCCTTCTATTATCCAGTTAGTTTTATTGAGAATGTTCTAAATCTTAGAGGATACTTTGTAAGGAATATATTACAGCATTTTGAATAGAAAAAGCATAAAGTTAATGAAGTAAATTGAAATCATTCAAGTTTCATTCTAGGCATTTCAAAATATTCCAAAAGCATCATATGTATCTGAAAAAAAGACGGGGAAGAGAAAGTCCTTCATGTTTCACCTGCACATAATAAGAGTTTCTAGTACTTTCTGGATTTAATTTTTCTTTCCAGTATAATACAAATACAAAAACTAAAGAGTCTTGACTTAGAAGGCTGTTAGTGATGTGGAATACTTTACATTGTATTATTCTAACAGCTGCCTAGTTTTAAATCTTTAAAAAAGTGGAATGTTATCTATTCTGAATTACTCAGCTGCCTGTTGCCAAGACTGAAAAGACCATCAGGAAAGATTCTGTCTTGTATAAACTCTTACCTGATTAGGAATCCCTCCTTAAGGTCTTCTTTGTAAGTCAGATTAAGTTCCCTAAGGTTTTGATTTCTTTTTTTTGTTTTCCTTTATTTCCCAGTTAATCGATTTTCCTATCACATTTGCATTGTTCTCAGCTAATGATTTTTTAATGAGAAAAGGCTAGTAACATAGCTTTCCCTTTCTCATTATTGAACTATTTACGTGTTCAAGGGTAATTTTGTTGCCACTAAATTTCTGAAGCTGATGCTGCTGCCATAGAAACAGAAACCACTTTCTTTGTACCTAGAAGGGTAACTACATTTGGCCCTATCACAAATGCCAGGTTTGATAATGTCCACCCTACAGTACAATTCAGATTGCTTTGTATCAGTGACTTGTGCTCCTCATTATCTAAATAATCCTCAATTTTTGTGTTAGTTTTAATGGTATTAGAAATTACTTTCCTAGAAATAATAAACAGAATTGTTAAAATGTTTATAAGCAAGGAAAAGCTCTCCTAGATTTCACTAGACACATAAGTACATGATGGTCATTTCCTCTCACCAAACCTTTGAGACCTAGGAAGTACAACAGTCCATTTGATGTTCAGTTTAAAAGTTTTGTTGCAATTTTATAATAAAAATTGGCATGTTACTTAAGTTACATACCAGATAGAAATCTACATATTTTGTATTGAGAGTGTTATTTACCACCACTGTCAACTTAGCTTGTAACCTTATTTTAAACAAGAAATCAAATTCTTTTGATGCAGTTATATTTTTCACATATCCGAGTTGACTGGCATTAATAATGTTATCCTTCTTTAATTCTTGATTATAGTCCTGTAGCATCTGCTCCATTATTTTGCATATGATTGGCATCTAGCTGACAGGCCTATAATTGCCCTCTTTAAAAACTGAAACACATTCCCTCTGTCACTGTTCTTGAACTGAGTGCTTCAAGAGTTGCTGGAAAGCCATGTTAATGGTTCACAGAGCTTGTCAGGCAGCAGTATGAAAAGCTTTGTATGCAAATCATCTGGATACAACTATTTTAAAATCAAACTGCACAGTGTTTTCTGATGTTGCTATTAGAATGTAACAAATTCAACCCTCCTTCTTGTGTGACATACATATATAAGTATTGCAGGTTAGGATTTTGACAAAAGAGAAGTGTTCTCTATAACAAATACTATTTTTCTTCTAAAAAGTGAATCACCCAATGCATAAATATGATTAGAGGTTTTTTTCTCCTGAGGAATGGATTTTATTCCCTGAAAATATCGAAGTCAGCTGAATCATCTTAAATTTCCTAAAGAACTCTTTTACCAAGAATCTGTAGTTCTAGTCTCCTCCTTTACAGAAATTATTGCCACTTTACACCTTCTTTCATTTCTTGTTTATTTTTTTCTGATATCTCTTCTTCCTTTCTAAGATTAATGGTTTGTTGAACCTGTGTGGCCTCTGTCTTTGCTGAGAGCCCTGTGGTTCTTTGGGCAATGCTACTGCCACTCTTGTGGACTGCAATAGTGCTCTGTGTCTGTTGGAATTCTAGAAACTTAGATTTAAGATTTTAGTATATAGTAATACATGTGAGTCAAGATGGAGGACTTTGGGCATTGTCCGGGTCCTTCTTCTTCACCACCTTCTTCCTTCTTCTTCTTCATGGGTTCAGGCAGTTTTCTGTAATAGGGTGAAAAAGGTCCACATTGGAAAGAGTTAGAAGCCCTCCATTTTGCCTCGTTTCTCTGACTTGCTACTTAGAGCTCACAGCTGGTGTGTCTGTAAATAGATAAGAAATAATAAACATCCAAGTCCAAACAGGAAACTTATATTTCCCATGTACTAATTCCAACCTTGGCAGACAGAAAAATAAGCTAGAAATGTTGCATGTATCCTAGACCCATACATCTGTCCTTTGGTTTTTAAGAGGAGTTAAAGGCATAGCACCCTACAAATTGCTCTGGTTTAAAATGTTAACCAGTTGTCTTATTCCCTCAAAAACAAATCAAATTTATGGAATTGCCATGTCAAGGCAGCCCAGCCCTAGCCATTCTCCAAGGAATCCCAGTTCTAGAATGCTACTCTGCATTTATTCACATCCCCATCCTTTCCAAAAAGGTGTAAAAATATTTTTTGTTTCCCCAAAACCATTTCCTTTTTCCACTAGCAAAACATAGTGGTCTTGACAGAATTAATGAACCCAGATTCACCATGTGGACCACTAGTAATTGAGTCATGCTGAAGAAGATATAGTTTGATTAACTTTATAGTTCTGTCTTCTGATAGTATAAGTAGATGAAGGTCAGCAAAGGACTTTTCAAGAACATCTTAAAATGCCTCACGAAAACATCATCTCTACACCTTGCTTTGTTTTTAAAAAACGTTACTAGTTGTAAGGCCATGAATGACATAACCTGCAGGTATAGTGAAAGACAACTAGTTAAAAATCCTAGCAGGCAGATGAGTAATTGTTACGTTGTTATGGTTTAGAAGGTTGTGACTAGATAAATGACAAAACAATTAATTGAATATTATATTTACCTTGTATTTTCTTCCTTCTATATGATACTGACCAAAGATTTGTTGCTTTAGTATAGAACCATTTCTGCTCATTTCCTTTGTTAAATATGTTCTGTTTCAGTTAATGTTGTGCTCTTTTATAGTACAGCCATTATTTATCTGAGTAAATATTTAATAGGAATACTGCAAGAGACATTCTGTAATTGGGCATGAGTAAATAGAGTACAAAGGCAAGAGATTCGCTTGTTACTATAAAAAATTGATTTTCTGTGCATGGATGCCTGGTTTGTAGAACATAAAATATGTCTTAGTCTATCAAAAGTGGTTTTTTAACCATTTATTAAATCTGCTGCTTAAACTTCTAAAAATTATAGCCACCTTTTTAAGAATGGGGCTCATAAATACTAAAAAATGCTCTCTATCTTTTTCATAGTTCACATATTTTACTTATCATCCACCAAGGTGGAGGAAGTATATTACTTTTTTAGACTACTGAATGGACCTGAATTTTCCCAGATTAGTGGCTCTGAATATGCTTTTTCATGGGGACTTTCAAAAAAACTTAGTGTGAGCTAACTTGAACAAAATTCAGTCCTTTGTATGAAACCTATTTTATATGTATATCACCACAGTAGATGCCTGGAAATTAAGTGATTCAATGATAATTAGAAAACATTAAAAAAAAAAAAAATTACCAGCAGAACATGAGAATGAGTACCTACTAGTTATAGATGTTTTGAGCACTACAGCACCTGCAGCATCAAAGTGAGAATTATTTCCACATTTTTATCTTATTTCATACTAATTCTGGAGCGGGAAGGAGTATAGGGTATGTGTGTCCCAAGTTTGCCTTTGATGTAAAATTGGAAGCGCCTCTGTACATGTGGTGATTTTAATTACCTCTGCTTCAGTGAGAATAAAGATTGCTGCTAAACCATAATATGCTGTATGCCTTGTCTATTCTACACAGAGCCTGGAGATGCATTTTCAGCATGCCAGAGTTCTGCTTAGTGATGTGTTGATCAATTCATTTTACCTATTCCTAAAGCTCCTTTCCCATGGCATTAAATGATAAGGTTATGAAGGGTGAGAGTCTACGGAGAAGACAGCTCATTTGCATTATTACTTGTCCTTGAGATGTCATGGAGGACAGGCAGTTCTCCTTAGAGAAGGACAGACCTGACAGCAAGAAGAGGAAGGCCTAGTGATCACTCACTTTGATAGTCAGAAAAAAATTAGTGCTAGCTATTTAATTTATAATGCCCATTAAAAAAAAAAATCATGGAAAATGTTTTTTCAAGTTAGAAAGCTGTCCTTTCACAACTACTTGACCTGATGAATACAGAAGAAAAAACAAAGGCTGCAGCTTACTTTCAACTTCAGCAAGGTTTTTGACAGTTCCAGTTTCTTTTAAGAAGCTGCAGCTACATTATCAAAAGCAATGATTCCCAAGCTCAGATTTGAAAGGAGGTGGGGAACTTACTCCCCATTTCCATGAGCATGTGTATTTAAAATTTATGTTGACAGCAATCCTGTGAAGTGGCCCTGGTCCAGCTCCACCTTCAAAAGACAATTTCTGAATGACTCCAGCCTGCTGAGCATTTGGCATCTTTTTGTTTTCTTTAAGACCTAGACCTTTTAGGCCCAATTTGTTTGAAGTCTGAGGAAATCCTGCTTCTAAGCTCTTCAAGGAAATAGGTATTTCCTTTGTTATTGCTGTAAATAAGTCTGCAGCTGTCTGCTGCAGTATCTAGACCATTTGGCGTCCTTCCAAGGCAGATGTCTGCTATCTGTCCTCTTTTTATTACTTCCCTGACTTTGTGCTATAACAAAATGTCTTGTGTGCCACATGTAGTGTGGCATGATATGGCATACATAATGTCATGTCCTTCTTTTTCCTTACCCTCAGGTCTTTCCTTGTCTATGGTTGGATCCATTCCATTCTTCTGCCCATCTTCTACCTGAGGTTAACCCTTTACTTGCATTTAGTAGTTACAAACCAATTGCATTAACTGGGAATATTTGTGGGAATGCAATACTGCAGTCATTCTGCTTCCCTCAGTATGGGTGTCTCAGGGACTCAGTACTTCTCCATGGCAGCCTAGCAAAGAAATAACATTTTCCTAAAACTAGTGTTTGGTTTGATGCAGCCAGCTTCAAGAAGTTTCTGACTAAATATAGGAACTCCAGAGTATAGGAACAATAAAACAAGGATATTTAGAGAATAAATTTTCCAAAATATTAAAAGAAATTTACAAAATAGACAAAATGCATAAACAAAATGGTAAAAGTTTCTTGTTTCCTATAAAAAGGAAAGCTAGCCAGCCTGTGACTGCATGGCATGTGTACTTAGCAATGTAGTTGCCCATGCAGAACCCATATCTGATAGGCTTGCACAGGGCAAAAGCCATATTTCATCATCAAATTCCCACCATCCCAGCTGCCCTCACAACCATATCATACTTCTCAGCACCTTAATAGACTGGAAGAAGCTAGGTTTTTCTCTCAAGGAAGCATTGGTCACCTCTGGCAGCCTAATGTATACTTTGCAATACCTTGTGCAGGGGTAGCAGGAAGATGGAGATTGATGGGAACACCAGCCTTTCTTAAAGTTGAAAAAATCAGAGATGGTGTATACAGCTTAATATGGCTAATTTCATTATCCATTAAAAAATGGCCTCACTTTAATTTCTACATATGTATAACAGGAAAAGGCCTTACAAAACTCATCAGACCTGACTCACCCCTATCTTTCCATTGATTAAATGTATACTTTAGGATAACTTACAACTGTTGCTGAAAACAGTAAGAACGTAAGAAAACGCCTTTCTGGATGAGATTAATGCTTTGCCCAGAACTGTATTTTTCCTCCAGCAGCCAAAGCAGGAAGTGCTACTTACTGGGAACACACAGGCTTGGGCAAGGCCTCCAGTGCATTCCTCTTGCCCTCAGTCCTGTCTCCTTTCCTTTTTCCAGCATGAAGAATTCCAGCCTTCATCCTTTCCATCAGTTTTCTCGACAGTCATTATATCCTCTTTAATTCCGTTTGCTTGCCATCTCTTCTTAAGAGATTAGTTTTGGAAACAGAAAAGATTATTTAGCACTTCATTGTTTAAAAATGAGGTCCCAGTCCTGAGGATGACAACAGAGTTCATTTAGGCATGTCTGGAGGAACACAATCCATGTACCTTGCTGTGATTCAGTTCCCTCCAGACAAGGATGAGGCCAAGGTCATTAATCCCAATTTTAATTGTTTTTCTCTCTCATTAAGTTGACTGTGTTAGAAAGCTAGATCCATCCAGCTGTAGAAAAGGGACAATTAAAATCTTTTTGATGGTTATTGCCTGAAAAGAGTTGCAAGTAAAGAAAATATTTCTGAGCAGACAATAAAGGATTGTTCATACTGGACATATATATTAAAGGTATTCCAAAAAGACAGCTTTGAGAATTTGGTTTTCAAAACATCTTGTGAATGATAATTGTATTCCTGCTTCTTATTTGCAATTACAATAGGATACAAATCTTCTGACCCATTGTGCTTAACCTTTTGGTCTCTATAAGTTTCCTTGTGAGCTAGCAGTATCTATATTCTATGACTTGTCCAGCCCACTAAATTAATGTCTCTGTTTCAAAATTACATTATGTATTTCTGGGTATTTCTTCATTCTGTATCAATAAATAATAATTGCTTAATAGTACAATATATGAAAGTCTTTTCCTTTTTTATCTTTCAGAAAGGAGTTTTAAAAGGAGTAAACTGGAATGTAGCAAGCATTTTAGTAAATCTAATCAACTTTTGCATTTTTTCCTTTCTTAGTTATCTCAGCAGAACTGTTTTTAAAATTTTTTTTTCTTTATTTATCTTAATGCTAAAATAAAGGTAACAGTAGAGAGTGATCATTTCAATAAATATTTTTGAAAACAAATCACCTTTTTGAATTTTAACTGTCATGTTTCTACACCTATAGTTGTAGTATAGTTGTAGTATTTACTTTCTTTTATTTATTCCACTGACAATCTTTTCTATGTTGAGAGGAAAAAAATTACCTTGGTTCCCTGTTGGTGGAATGTCTGCTGTTGGCTTTTAGCCAGTAAATTCCTTCTTGTTTCTGTATCTGTATATTACAATGGCTACTGTGATATAGAGTAACAACACATAAAACCTGGACTAAGGAAATGCTATCTATGAAGTCTGAAAACATTAGGAATGAGATCCTACATACAAATATAATTTGAATTATACTGCTTATTCATTTTATTCTTGATCAAATATTTTAAATTTTACAAACCTTCTTTTTTTTTTTGGTTATTTCCAAAATAATTCTCAGAAAACAGTGAGCATTTTTTCACTGAATCTAATTCACCTTGAAAATAAAACACATGGGGAGTCTTATCCCAGATACTTAAGACTTGGCAATTTTATAAGCAGCCAGGTCCTTATATAAGGCCTTTAATCACAGTGTGGACCATGGCACTAATCCGTTGCTTGAATTACAACTGAGTGTACACTCTGTGTCATAACAAGCCTGCACCCTGGATGACCTTGGTTGGGATGAATCCTGGGTTCGCAGATCCCTGCCACTCCATTTTGGCATCCAGCATCCTAAGAGTGTGTGGAATTTGCTTCTAAAAAATTGTGGCTCACATATCGTTTTCTTGTTCAAATTGAGCTGGGCTCAGGGAATCTGCCTGCAAGGACAGATTTGGCCACTCAGAGGAATAGACCCTGTCCCTCTATCCCCTTCCTTCCTAGCAGCAGCCTGTGGGATATGTGTGGCACCTGTCTGATGTCTGGGCAAGGTCAAAATATATTCAGCCACATAGAAATTCATCAGGGTGCCCAGTTTAATTAATAATAAATGCTTCCCTGTTGATTCAGGTTTATTTCCAAGATTTGGATTTATTTCCTTTTTCCTTTCCTGCTCTTCTGTCAGAGGAAAACAGAAACAGGCAACAAAGTCTTTTAATCTATGGGTTTCTCTTAGTGTAACATTTCTGTCCTAAGAGACCACTGCATAGGTAAAGTCATGCAAAGCAGCAAATATATGCACCTGTGTACTGCAAACTTCAGAAATCACAAGCATCTTTTTTGTGCTCTTCATCTGGCTCCAAGCCTGGCTATATTGGTATGTACGTAATTACTCTGGACACAGACAAGAAGCTGAAATTTTGCCCGAGAAGCCCTTTAAGGATGCCAAATTCATTTATGTGTTTTTACAAAAAAATAAAACTCACTTTGTGGAGTTAACATTCCCATAAGGCAATTTGTGATCCATAGATTATTGACACAAAGTGCTGTAACTGCACTTTCGAAACCTTTATAGTTTACACAGTCTGTGTCTGCTTATTCTAAAGAAATAACTACAGTTATGCTTAGGAACTTTGTGACCTCCACAGAGAAGAAACTTTTTTTCTTAAATGTTGCCGTATCTCCTGTTCCCAGTTCAATTTTGGAATAATAAATACGCTTATGCAGGATTCAGTGTTGCAGTTTTGTTACTTCAAAAGGCCCATGAAAAGCAGACATGCAACACACTTCTGAAATGTTGACTATCTTTATTGTGATTGTTTATTAAATAATTAATAAGGTTGCCTAAGCTCCATTTTCAGTTGTATCCTAGTGATGATACCTACTTCCTGCATAAAACCCTTCACATTCTATTGAGCAAAAACCATACAACAACAAATTTTAAAAATTGCATTTTCTGTACATTGAGTATTGATTCAGTATTCCTGAAAATTTATTTAATGCAAGGATAAGCCAATATAATTAGATACTTGCACTTCAAACAAGTATACCTCAAGAAACAAATTTTCTATTCTATATCCTTAATTGTAATTTTTTTCAAGTTGAGTTCTCTTGCAGAGTAAATACATACTGTACTTTAAATGCCTCTATGTTTTGATACTGCACAAGAAAAGGAAGATTTGAAAGAAACTGCACTACAGTGACCCAACAGAAAGGATACAAGAGAACAAAAAGAGAAAAATAAATAAATATTTATTTATTGCTATCTTTTCTATTACATACAAACTAAATAAATTGGGATTTATTTATTTATCACTATCTTTTCATTTACATACAAACCTTTATTTCTTAAGAACAAAATATTGCTGCACCATGGTCCTTATCTACCTGTCTTGGTGTTCTCCACAACAATTTCAAATATGCTGGAAAATTTTGAATATGTTGAACAGAGAGGGAGAGCTCTTAATGCTAATAAGGTTTCTACAAATTTCACGAAAATAGGCAACTACTAGGAGGTAAGAAATCATGTAAGTACCTACACTGAGCAAAATGCGAAAACATCACTCATGCTTATCAGATACCAAAAAATCAACCTGAGAACCAGCTATTATGTGTGGTTCATGCATGAAAAAAAGCTTCATATGAGGGGGATTTTTTGTTTGTTCTTTTTTCTCTGTTTTTGTTGGTTTATTGGTTGGTTTGGTTTCATCTTGGTTCTGGTTTTTTGGTGCTTCTGATAGAAAAAAAGTCTGGATTGGGAAGATATATATTATGAATCTGAAGCTGGAAGTCCGCTAACTTACAACAGAGGCAGGAGAACAAGGACTCCAATCAGAAGTAAAAGCTGAGTGGAAGGAAAGGTATCACTGAAGTTATACAAAGCAGTCTTTTGGTAATTGTTGGAAGTCAACAAATCCAGCCCATGTCGCATCAAGGATGTTATGGTCTTATGCAGTGATTTTCACAAACATAAAGGATTTGAATGGTCATATAAGTCAAAACAGGAACTTCCTGTTTAACCATGATAATGATTGAATATACAAGGATGATCATGAATTCTTTCTACCAATATTTTTCTAGTCTTCTCCTAATTCTTGTTGGTTGGCTGCTTGAGCTGCATACTGTTTCTATGCACTCAATAATTCTTGGTTGTTTTAAATTTCATAGACTTGTTCCAGATCCATATAGATATTTAACGTGCATGACTTCCTTTGACATGGATTTCCACCAGTATGTCACTCATGGACCTTTTTTTTCCTAGTTTTGAACATGTTGTGAATTTTGTTTGTCTTACAGAAGAGGCAACAGCCTTTCCCTCCCCACCAGTCCCTGTCATACAGTTTCATAAACCCCAATTTATCATTGCTTCTCCAGCCTGGGCACGGGACCTGACCTGGTTGTTGTTACATGGAGCCTGTTCCACACATCCGCCTGTCTTCTCTCAGCATGTCACCGTCCTCCCAAACACTTCCTGAGGGAGCATAGCTAGAGCTGCTTACAGTATTTGACTTGTCAGTGAATCACAGATACATGCAGTGGTATAAAGATGCCCTCTGTTTTACTGTCTTTTCCTAATAATGACTAGCAGGATAATTGTGTGCTCGATTTGTAATGGGTATTGATAGGTACAATTATGCATGCAGGAACCTGTAACTTCTCACTTGTTCAAGTCTAGCAAACTCATTCAGCATAAAAAAGAAAACACGAATAGCTTCAGATTTCACTTTATTTTTTTCTTTGTATCTTACCCACCCTCTGAAGACTGGTTACTGTAAAGAATTCACCTCTCACAATAGATATGTCTGCGACATAAAATTCACTACGCAGCCACTTTATATAATGTAAGTAATTAATTTGGTTTAAAAACCCCTATTTCATAGTAAATGGTGTATTTCTTTGCAATTAAATTTTCCTCTCTTCTTTAGGAGCACATTTTAATAATAATGTCCACTTACAAAATTATTAATGGGACCTGTAAATGTAAGTAATTAAGATTAAGGCTTACTGAACTAATCCTTAATAAGATCAACTTTTATATTTCAAAAAACTATGGAATAATTGACTAATTATTATAATGGATTTGCCATTCTCATCAGTTTACTTTGAGTAATAAATGTAGGGTTACACAGTTGAGTGTAAAGCCAGAGTTCTAGTCTTTTCTATCTTTTCCTATTTAATCTCATTTAATTCTATGTTTAAAAAAAATACTCACCTGAACACTTAAAAAAGTTGAAGTATCATCCCATTTCATAAAAAAAAACAAACCTGAAAATGAAAATGTATGAAATTTATGAAAACTGATGACACTTCACTTTTCGTTGCATCTATCTTCCTTTGCAGGAAAGATGGAAAAGAAGTAGGTAAATAGAAACCTAGGTGTTAACTTAAAGGAGAGGTTTTGAATTTCTTGTAGAAGTTCTTATGTTTTTCATTAATTTTCTTCATCTCTTTTGCATTCCCCAGCTTCAATTCTCATTTTTATTTTTGAGGTTTAGACCTCATCCAAACTATCTTTCCTGTAGATTATTAGCATCCTCTGTACCTGCTATTCAAAGAAAGTAAAGTTATATTCAAACTCTGTTCTAGAGCCTTCAAGTGCAATACTTCATTTTTCCTTTATGTTAATGCATCTGTGACAGCCTTGTCTAGTGTGGTCTCTCAGTGACGGACCTGAAGTGTCTGCTAGATGATCTGTGCAAAGCTTCTGTGCTGTAAGGCATCAATGGAAATCCTCCCCTCTTTCACAATTACATTTGAGGCAAATCAGGTTGCGTCATGGTCTGGTCCGATGGTGAAGGTGCCGTGACCTTCCTCGACAGAAGCATCTTTAAAAAGATACCTGGATCGACAGAGGCACAGGCACTCTCAGGTGAAGAGTGATTAGCTCTTTGTGCGCTCTCAAGTGCAGAGTGATTTGCTCTTTGTGTGGCTGCCTGAACAGCATTTGCCACCCTGGATGACACAGGAGTAAAAGCAGCGAGACGGGGTCTTTCCAATCTCCAGGAGAGCTTCTTTTTTTCACAGGTCTGGAGAGGAAAAGAAACGAATGCTCCCGGGGGAGAGGGACTATATAGGGTAGCCAGGTGTGGGGTTTCACAACTTGGTCAGTGGGGAAAGGAATTGGGAAAGGGACCAATCAGATCCAAAGAGAACCAATCAGGAGGGGTAAAAACCAGGAACAAGGGGAATAAGCAATGGGGTATGAAACATTTACATAGAACTGCAGAGGTTTGTGGGTTGAAGTATTTTTTCTTACCTTGAGCCACAAGGAGAAGTCTCAAGGGGACTTCCCAAAGGAGAGGCCCGGGTCACTAAGGCAGCCTAGGGGCCGTGCACTCCCCAAGGGAGTGAATTGTCCTCCATGGATGGTCTACGGACCACCACAAGATAGCACTTATTTAATCAATATAACAGGAGTCACACCAAGCAGTGGTGCTTTTATATCTATTGAACCAAAAATAAAGTAAAAGGCCTTGTATAAATATGGGTCATCGGTGGTTACCTTTCCCAACTAAAAATCTTGTTAGGAAATTAATTACTTTGAAATGAGCTCATTTCCAAAAGCCCACATTGATTGGATTCATCAATGCAATTAGTTATTATCTGAGCCCATAATTTGCTAGGATCAATCTCATGGGACAGGCCAATAATTACTCAGGGCATCTTATTTAGCCTTTTACAAGCTAGCATGTTTACTTAGTTTTGATCTTCCCAAACTTTCCTGTTGTTTTGTTACTCAACAAAATAGCAAGTTTTTAACCATTTCTTCTAAAATTTTTAGATACAGAATTTTTAAATGGTGATTTTAGCATTTCTAATTAAATCCTTCTGGTTTTTGTTTTATTGATACTTTCATTTTTACATCTGATAGAAGCATGGCAGTAGCACTATTATTTAATCTACTTTTAATGCATTTGGGCAGTCCTTACGTCTATCAGTCACTTTCCTGTCAACTACTTAAACTTACCTTTCTTTTATTTTTTGATCATCTTCTCATTTCCAGCTAATGTTATTTTCCATTTTTATATGTTATGTGTCCATTTATATGTGTATATACACAGGGATAGTAATGTAATATATGAGTATAATTCATGTATAATATGTATCGTAAGGTATATCATAATTTTATATAAGAAGAGAAAAGCATGTGGCTCAATTTTAAGTTCCATTTTTTACTTTTATTTTAATTTACAGGTGGCTTTCTTGTCTAACTGTGGTATATTAAATGGCTATTAATGTATTATTTGACCATGTCCACTACTATTCATTGTAATTTTTTCTATTTAAATTCCTTCCCTGAAGTTTATTGTCTGATATTTATTCCCAGTTTTTGTATAGATGTATATATATTTGCATTTCTAACTCAAAGTAGCAAAAGTAATCACATCACTTTCATAGTTTACATAAACAGGCAAAACCCTAGCAAGTCAGGATTTTTCTGTTCCTAAAAAGAAATTTTTGAATTACCTTCCTGAGGGACAGAAGCTAATCCTGTATTGTTCCCCCCACTGATTCGGTATAAACAAGATGAAGCCATATTATCTAAACTGAGATGATTAGACATTATAGAGATTAGCAGTTTGCTGAGAGTCGAAAATGAAAATTCACCTTGGTGGATGTAGCAGCATGAACTGTTACTTTAGAAATAGCAGAAGATGAGGGAGACTCAAGAATAGCTGTGATAAATACTGTAGTTAGATAACCTTTAATATGCAGAACCAAATGTTACATTTTTCTTTTTCTCACCATTCTTTACTTCTGTACCCTTTCTTAACGTACTTACTGAGCAAAAACTTGGCAAACTTCATTTTAAACTATTTTAAAATGCACGTATGTTGTAACTTTTCTATAGCATTGTAAGTCATGTGCTAACAATACGTCATTATTCTGCTAATGAAATGGAATTATTTGACCTTCAACATCACAGGATTGAATATGCACCTGAGGCACAGATTTATTACCTGATAGTACATATAATTTAATGTCCCATTCCTTAAATTTAACAGCCTGAATGCTTATTGGGAAACTATCCAATAAATAAAGAAGTTGAAAAAGCAGCCTTTGTTGTGGCTAGTTAAGTATGTCAAAGAAAAGCAGGTATAAATTGAAAAGTCATCTTTGAAGTTTAAAATCTATTTAAAAATCAATACTGTGCTACTGTTTCCTAGTAGCCAGGACTATGGAACAGGGGTTCCTTGCCCTGATCCTGGCATGGTGGGTACTGCACTTCAAGAGACAGTTTTGGAAATGGATGAGAGCTCCTGGAAGAGCAATGGAGCAGGGGGATGTGCCCAGAGAACAGGGCCCTGGCACTGGACAGCAGAGGGACTTGGCCCAGCAGGGTGTTCATCCTCCCTCCCTCCCTCTGCCGCGGTGTTCCCAGAGAACATCCCACAGCAATTCTAGGGCTCTGGGTGCTGGAAACACACCCTCACCCTCACCAATTTAACAGGCGATATTACACATTGTTGAAGGTTTTTAATGTCTAACAGTTCAGCTCATGAGAGCTCCACAAGCTCTTCATAAATACCTACTTAAGGAGGAATATACATTATTGAGTTGTCATGTATGGAACAATGTTTGTTCATTTTGTTCATTTTTCCTTGAAGGTTCCTACCCTTCTCTGCCCACTGTTGTTAGCTCTTGTTAAATGCTATCCCTGATATTGACAGGTTGTGAGGTTTTTTTCTTCATGTGCATCTGTTCAAATATCAAATTTAGAATCTTATAAATAGAACTAAGCTCATCCCTGTTGAAGCAAGAGGATATTTTAGGTCTTCTCCAACATGTAAACTCAACAGACTGGAGTTTTCACCAAGTATCTTAAAAAGTAAGTAACCTTAGCTCCAAATTCTTTTGGAAAATAAATTTATCTTTTCTAAACTCTGTTATACAGAGTTAACCATACCTGGTTAAGCAATTATTTCATTCTGCATAGTGACAGCAAAAGACATTAAATACTTACTGGAATTGAACTACTGAGGTACAGCTACCAACTAAAGTTTCTTAAAACATGCTCCACGTGAAATACTCATTGAATGAATGCCTGAGTAGCGTGGAATTCAAAATAAAGCCACACTAAATGGCTTGCTACAATTAATTTCTATTCATTCATATTTAAAATGTAAAAATTATTTCTCTTCTAAATTTGGAAAACCTGCACAACAGATCAGCAGTTAAGAAAATAACATAAGAGAAATTTCTACTTTGAACTCTAAGTAAAATAAGGAAATACGTCCCCAAAGATTAGTCTGATAATGGGGAAAAAATCAGAAACTCTAATTTGCAGCATTTCAAGGTCCCTGCTGAAATACTAATCTTTATCACTTTTATCTTACAAAGAGATTTGCAAAGATCTTTCCCATAAGCAGAGTGTGCTTGATAAATATTGAGATAACTCTAAGAATAACTGTGAGGTCCAAAGCACATTTTGCCAATGGCATTTGGAAAGTTGGAAATGAGGACAAAGTGAAAAAAAAAAGGGAAATTTTAGGAGAGATGAATATCTCACATGAAAATCTAAGTAAATTGGATATGTCTATGGTTATCAGTCAGGTTATGTAACTTCTGTGTGGGTTTTAAGGGTTTAACTACCTAAGTGCTAGCCAAGTGGTGAAACACATGCAGCAGGAAGGAAAGATATGCTTTAACATGTTTTCTTTCACCAAGGAATCATCCAATCATCAATCCAATTCAATCATCCAGTATGCTGTCTTTTCTCAGTCATGTTGCTAGCCAGTGAGAATGTTTCTCTGCTACCACAGGTGTGCCAGCTGTGAACAAACCAATTTTTTTTTATTGTGTTATGAGAGTCAGACATAATATTGCAAAACATAAATAGCTGCAAATAGTAATTGCTTTTGAAATTCAAAATACTTCCTAAAACCTTAATTTCTAAACATTGAGATATGGTTACTATTTTTAAATTGAAAGTAGGAAAATTAACTGTTTAAAACAATAGTTTATAGGTACATATATTCTTTCAAAATTGCATTTTTTTTTGTCACAGTAACAAGAAAGGAAGCATGGTATACCACTTTTAAATTATATATACTGTCATTTACAGTAACAGCAGATTAATTCCTCTTGTTACCACTAAAGAAAGTAAATGGTCTTTTTTTGTGACTTCCAAATTATTATGGGCTTCTACAGAAAGATTCTCTGGAGCTTGTGGCTTTACAGTTTGCTATTTTAATTTAAGTTAAGGACAGTTCAAAAGAGATTTTGGCTTGTCGTAAAGGCTATTTATTGATATTTGCAATCATTTTTCCAACCAGAATGTCAAATTTTGAGCAGTTTCACTTCGACTTTTACCAGTCTAATTATACCATAGAGGACCAGGAAGAAGGTTGCAACAGCTATGGCTCAGATAAAAACCTCTGTGAAAGCAGAAAGTAAGTGTTGTTTCAGCTTGCCTCTTCAGCAGACGGCGGTTCTGGGGCTGGCTTTGGGGCTTGTGGGAGCAGGAAAGAGGTTCAAGTTATTATCTAGTCTTTCAGAAAGGCAGAGCGTTTGTAAGTGATTTCTTCTTTTTAAATGATCTGATTTCGTGCTACTTTTATTAGTACAGGTGTTACAGGTTCTTTACCTGACAGGAGTAACTGAGCTTCATGTTATTAATATGAAATTCAGGGTGAATATTGCAGGAAATTCTTTGGGATCCTTCTGAGACTTGAGGAAAAAAATCTAAACGTGTGATTCTTTCATTGGCAGTATAGAGGTATCTGAGGAGTGTCACCAGGCTGCTGGGCAAGAAAGCCCAAATGCCTGAGTGTGGGAGTGGGTGCGCTGGGCTGCAGGGCTCTGGCAGGCTGGCAGGGAGCTCTGCCTGCTTCCAGAGGCAGCTGCAGGGATGGAGAGCAAAGGCAAGGTCAGCAGCTCGGTACCCACAGCGAGCACTGCACCCAGAAAATCTCCAGGTTCCCCAAACTGAAAATAGTTGAAGCGTAGGTGATACCTGGTGAGTAACTTTAAGTGATGTTTCTCATTGTAGTTATGAGTTTGTGCTTTGCTTATTGTCCTAGGAGCCAGAGAGAAAAGCGACCTGCAGGTGGGGATTTTGTCCCATCAGATATGCTTCCGTCCCCTCAGAGCTACACGGGTCAGATTTTGCAGCCAGTGTACAATCCCGACACTCCCTCTCAGCTTGGTTATGCTGACGGATTTGATGAGGAGCCTCCTTTGCTAGAAGGTAAAACTAATCCCACAGAAGGCATGCGTGACTCCTGAGGGTGCCTCTAACTTTTCTTTGCCAGGTAGTGGAACTCACTAGCGAAACTGCAGCAGAGATGGCAAGCCCCTCCGTGTGAGCTTCAGCCCAAGCTCCTGACCCCCAGACCTGCATTTATTTCCTCCTCCGGATTTTGGCCGTGGCGCCACCCGGCCCCGCGGCGCGGAGCGGGCACACCGTGCCACGCTAGATGGCAGCAGAACAACAGTTTTTCCTTCACCTTTCCAAATTTGTTTCCCGCTCTTGCCTTTATCCCGGATACATCCTGGAAAATCCATGAATAATAAAGACGGATAATCATCTTTTTTTTTTGCATATCTAGTAATAGATTTAGTATTTTGCAGATGCTAAGTCGCTTGTTTCAGTGGGAAAGGAATTGAGAAAGCTGCTTTCACTTTCAATTAGTTGATCATTTAACTATATGAGCAATGTCGTTCTTTATGATGATTGACCATTCTAATGCTAGTGGCTGATTGTGTCGCTAGCAAAATACTTGTGCTACGTTAGGGGGGAAAAAAAAGGAAAAGGAAAATTTGTCTGTAATTATTTCAGCATAATGTAAATCCAGCATATTCAGCCTGCTAATTTGGCATATTGGCAGGCAGCTGGAATTTTTACTACTCAAAAGGGACTACTACTGCCTTAAAGCCAGGAAGACCATTCTGTTTGATATAGATAACTGCTAGATCTCTACCTCTAAGACCTCCAACCATTTAAGTCCCCATGTGGTTCGCCCTGGGAAGAGGGTGTTGTAATACAACTGCTTGTGATCTGCAAGATTTCAGAGATATTCCTAACTGTGTACCACATAAATCTGACCAAACCCACACATTTTAATGCAGAACAGGTTTTTCTATACAATGGTTTGGCTGAGCTCAAGATGATAGAGAGGTGGAACAAGATAAAGGCTTGGCTTTCCAATCAGATCTAATACACATTGTCAGTCTCCATCACTCTGGCAGCAAATCTGACTCTAACTCTGCCCTTACTAGAGAATCTCAGGGAAGATGATTACTCATGCAAGCTGAAGTGTTTCTCCAGAAGTTATAAGATAAAGCTTTGCCTCAGCAAAGTTAATGGCAGGATTCCCATCACCTTTAATGGGACAGAATTTTGTTCTGTTTCCAGGGGTCTCACTAATTACTTTTTAAATGTGAACAATCCCTGACCACAACCCCGCACAAACGAC